>VUQI01003712.1:0-10320 GCA_015106735.1 Paratilapia polleni | reverse complement strand
ATTTTTTTTTTATAAAAATGTTTAAAAAAAATTTTTTTTTTTTTTTTTTTTTTTTTAAATTTCTGTGATAAAAAAGTAAGTAACACAGCCTCATTGTTGAATAATTAAAAACAATATTTTTCCTGAAATATATTTACAATAAAACCGGTGGTGATAGAAGATATCAAATTCAATTCTGTTATATAATAATATAAGAATATTTACAGCTAAATAGCTCAATATTTTTATGGGAAGATAATAAATGCTTATTTTAGTTAAGTTAAATACACTTACTGGGCAATTAATGTGCTTTCCTATAAGCATCTAAATACTTACATATTCCCTGTAATTTATAAAAAAGACAACCAAGAATTTATGCTCTCTGTGGTTTTAAGGCACTTTGGTCATTTTGGGAAAATCCATGTTATTCCTAAAAAGATGATTTTCCATCTTGTCACAACAATGAGTAAGACAATGTGTAAAAGCCTGAGTGGAGACGAAACTATGTTAAGTGTTCTGTGATAGTTACTCTTATGTAGAAATATCTGACCTAAACTTTTATTAGAAGAAGGCAATAAATATAAATGTGGACCCACATTTAGAGGTACTAATAATCATGGGCAGATGAAAATTAGCTTATGCAAAAAATGTAACATTTGGTGCAAGAGACTCTAGATGCTTCTACATAAAGTCATATGGTTTTAATATAATATGGATACTGTGTGAGTGATTAGCTCAAAATATGCTGATGACTTTCATTTATTCGTTGGAATGTGGTGCAAAATCCCTCCTGGTGTTTTCAGTCTGGTATCCTTGTTTCATCCTGGTATTCTAGTCTAGACGTCCTGCTTGAGTTTTTCAATGCTGAAGTCACTGTCATGATCCAACTTGGAGAGAGTCTTCCTTATTCGCAAGGCTGTGAGGCGGGCTGTTGGGTTCTGGTACCAGCACTCCTTCATGATCTTTACAATGGCTGACAATATCTGGAAACACAGGGAAAAATGTAAAACACCACATTTCCACACCCTTGAAAATATAATTGTACTTGTGTGTCTGTCTGTGTGTGTATATATAAAATGGCCTACTGGGTGCGAGTGGAGTCTGTTGTGCAGACTGGGCCTCTGCTGGTCCACACACACCACCTTCTTCATCTCCTCAAAGCTGGGATCTGAGGGCACCAGGTCAAAGAAGGGTGGGCGGTAATCTTCCACAATCCCTTAAAAAAACAAAACAAAACACTTATTCTGTTGTTTTTCTCTAGTTGTAGCATTCAGTGGAGTGGTCAAGGGAGAAAAGATGCTACAATTATCAAATCAAAAGCCTAATGTGGTGAACCACTTGTAGCGATTTTATCTCTTCATACAGTTCCAGAACATAAATGTCTTTTCATATAAGGCCTGAAATAGCACACTTGGAGACTGAGATAGGCTGTGGTGGGAGTTTGGTAAAGTATGTCTCACTAAACAAGAGAACAGGGAGAGATATGAACTCCCTGGTGACTACACTGGGATGTAAATCTGGAAGTCCCACTGAGTGTGCCACAAAGCACGCGCGCGCACACACACACACACAAACACACACACACGGAGTCGTTGCATATAAAAATTGCATGCACGGGCATCTGGACTATGTACAAGCGAGTGCTGACACCAGATAAGACTGTTTATAATTACTGTAGTGCTAATCATGAGAGAGGATAGCAGAGGCAGACACAGACTAGAAAAACACTGGCCTGCTGAGAGACATGAGACTGGCTGCTTGTTATGTACTCTTCCAAAGCAGACAGACGTGACAGAGGGAACTCATTTTTAACATGATGTCAGCTTGTGTAATACATGAGCTTCTAAGAAATCCATGGCTCTATACCAACACTGTTATTTGGTTCGTGAAGTTCAAATTAAGAACAGATTTATCTACTAATGACTGGAAAGGCATAACATTAAAAATAGGTGACTGCTACCTTACCATTGACAAGAGTCCTGCGGGTAATTTCCCAGAAGACCAGCCCAAGCGCCCAGATGTCAGTTTGCTTATAGGACTCAAACACATCCACACGGATAGTCTCATCCAGCACCTCAGGGGCCATGTAGCGCTTGGTCCCCACACGAGGGTTGTTGCCCACATCGAGGTAGTCATGCGACTGAGAGTGTATGACGGCCAAACCTGAGGACAAAATGAACACGGAACAACAAAGCAACCTTTTAATTTATAGTACATTACCAACCAAAACTGATCAAGAGCCAAGCTACCAAAATCTACTTTAAATAGCTGTTTCTCTAATTGCATTATTAATAACTGTTAGCAGACGCTGGAAACATCCTCGCTTCAGTGCAACCCTTACCAAGATCAGCGATGCAGCACTGTCTGTTCCGCTTTACCAGTATGTTTCGGCTTTTCAGGTCTCGGTGGGCAATAGCTGGCTTCTCCTGGGAGCTAACAATCTCAGTGTGGAGGTGGACCAGGCCGCAGGCCACAGACAGGCACATCCTCAAGCAGCTCTCTGGGTCCAAGCTGCTGTACTGCAAGAAATCGTAGAGCGAGCCCAGCTCATGATAGTGGGTGATGAGCCACAACTGGGTGCTGGAATTCTTGGACGTCATGTCGGAGGCTATGAAACCTAAAAGCCAACAGAGAAAATGCTATTTTAATGTTTTTATGTTTTTCTTTGAGGCTGCACTTTTTTTTGGTGGACTGCTGTCATACCCAGTATGTTGTCGTGTCGCAGCTGTACAGTATTGTAGATCTCTGTCTCTCTAAACCAGGACTGCTCATCCCTAGAGGAGAAAATCTTGACAGCTACACTCTCCCCCATCCACGTTCCCCTCCACACCTCTCCATACCTGCCTTTGCCTATAAGGAGAGTGACACAATTACATAACTGCAAAAAATAAATTAATAAAAAAAAAAAGAAAAAAAGAAAAGAAAAGAAAAAGAGATAGGAGACTGACCGACACACTCAACAAGTGAGATTTGTCTGGCCATAGTTCTTTGGACCAGATATGGAAGCCCTGTCCCACTTCCTGATGTGCAAAACTCATCATAGATATTCTGGAGAGAGAAAATGAGACAGGCAGATAAAATCCATATGCAACAAGTAAAAAATATAAATATTTTTCCTGTATTCTGTCTGATGTCAACCGACAAATGTCTCTCACCCCATATGTGGGGTCATCTCCACTGGGGACTTTGAGTATTTTGACATCATAGCCTTCAGCATCTTTCAGTTTGCAGGCTGCACGTCGGAAGCGCAGAAATAGCATCAGGCCACAGACACAGGTAGTAATGAATAAGAACAGCAAGGACACAGTGATCCACAGCTCTGGATGACGGGCTTCTGGGGGCGTTGTTGTCGGTTCCCCTTCTGGAAACACAGAAGCAATCAGGTGCATACACACATAGAAGTTGTAAACACTTCTTTGCATTCATGAGGCAATGTTTTAGTTTAGACATTCTTTATGAGGGATGGTAAAAATGTAACTAGAATAACATTCATGTCACTATGCTCTTACTAACCACAAGGGGGAACCAGTTGCTATCTAGAGGGAAGCTACAGCCACATCAGTACAAAATAATGCAATATGTGAACTTAACTGTGGCATGAGCCAGAGGCCGACTAAATTAAAACAAAACCATGATTTACAGTGCCACACTAGTTCTTGGTTTCATGGACGTGATGTTCCGATATTGTAAAGCAAGGGTACTTTTTTGGTACTGACTTATGTATGGAGGTGGTGTAATTAGGGCGTTGCACTTGTTCTCTCTGCAGCAGCGGACAAAGAAACCCTTAAAGGAGGTGTAGCACTGCTCTCTGTAGTTATTAGTGAAACAGCCCCACTCCTCGTTGCCGTTCACCCTGGTATAAAAACAGAAGTCTCCCCTGCACGTTCCATTCATACATGTGCCTTTGTCATTATCACATGTACATAGCAGCATCCCATCATCTGTGGTGTCTGAAGCACAAGAACATACATGAAAACAGTGTTGAAACCAGCTTCGAGACAGGAAACAAATAAATACACAAAGAAACAAAACTAGCTTATCATACATTTGGTAAAACTTGGCCTGAACTCACTGGATGCATACAGTGGCATATAACTTTAAATGTTGAAATACAGTGTGTGTGTGTGTGTGCATGAAAAGCCACAAAACCTGCAGCACCTTTAAATATTAGTGTCTAAAAAAACAAAACTCTGCAAATACCAGAAATAGTTAAAGCTGCTGTAAGCAAGCTAAGAGGAAGAAAGACTATGATATAGCTCCGCCAGCTCTCCAGTTGATATTTGACTGTTTTCACCAGGTACTCATTTAGTCTGCCATTTCGTGTCTGGCAGGGAGTATACAGCCATCTTGTCTGAACTTGTTTGCTGGAAACAACTACTTATGTTTGTGACAACCAGGAGACCGAACCATACAGTCTATGTGCAGACTGCAGAACCAAAACAAATGCCTATGAGGTGCATCCTCACTGGGTTCTGCAATGCAATCAAACCCTTCACATTAGCCTAATCTGATTTAGTGTCAGTACCAAAAGTACTCTGTAATGCACCTTTAATTTAATGAACAGTGAAAATTATTTTCTACATCTGACCGCTGACTCACCTGCATGGACAGCAGAAATCCACAAAAAAACTCCAGCTATCAACCCTGTGAGCAGAGCAGATCTTCCCATCTCTGTAAAAGCAGGAAAAACAAAATATTAACAGGTAATGTAATTAAATAATTATAAAGCAGTTATTGATGTTTATTTATTAGGAACTGTGTTGAAATTTAATCGAAGGTTTATGGAAAAAAAGGGCAGCTGCCAATATTTTAACTTCTACTAAAAATTTACAGATGGTAACTTAATAGTGGTGTGTCTATGAGGAGTTGAACAGGGGCTAAAGCTTGGTGTCTGAAGAGGCTGGAGGAAGCTATGAGGTCAAAAACAACAGTCGGAGGGCCCAGCCTGTCTGCCTGTGTTGTAATTACATTGGGTGGGAAAAGGGGTCTTAGGGGAAGGAGGCTGTTCAGCGTGTTTGTGTATGTGTGCTCAGAATATGTGCTGCACTGTGCTACCCAGGCTCCAAGCCTGCCGACTCCAGGACTACCCTTCTTGCAGAGTAAATGTTGATGGCTATGCTTCCTGCCATTGAGTGACCGCACCCGGCTGGCTGGCGAGACTCAGGTCTGCTCATTGTTTAGAGCTGCACTGCTGAGAGTCACGCAATAAGGAGCCATGACATAAAAGTCAGCTCTTCTTGCTGCTCAAGCCTCTAACGTTAATTTAATCCAGAGTAAATTGAATTATTAAAAGTGGCCAAATGCACAATGCTTCAAAGCAAGTTGAGACAGCATTAAAAAATGAAAAATGAATGTTCATTTAGAACTCTGTGCTAGAAACACCGTGGGAAATGTTGGGACAGTGGCATGTTTAGCACTGTTATATCACTTCTTCTTTTAACAACACAATGAGTATTTTGGAACTGAGGAAATCAACTGCTATATTTTCAGCAGCTCAACAGTTTGGGGCCTCATTTCATAATGTGCCAACTGTTTTCAGCTGAACTGCAGGCAGGCCAGTTTAGTACCTGGACTCTTTTACTATGGAGCCATGCTGTGGTTTGCCATCGTGAGACCTTCTGGATAGCAGCATATATTTCTCCAAAATTGGTATACTGTATTAATGGTGCCTTCACATACACACCATACTATCATGGATGCCTGGGTGACTTTTGACCTGTGAACTGATTGGTTTGTCCCTCGCCCCTTTTGGCCCATAGAATGCTGTGTCTATTAGTTTTATATTTTGATTGGTCAGCCCACAGGACAGTTTTCCACTTTTCCTCAGTCCATCTTAAATGAGCAGCATTTGTAATGTATATGTTTGTCTTTTCTTTGCATAGTAAAGCGTTAACTGGCATTTGTGGATACAGCCATGAACCATGTTCACTGATAATGGTTTTCGGAAGTGCTGTTGAGCCTGAAGGTCAGGTTATCACAGTCATTCACTTTTGTTGACCTTGTTCCTTGCATACAGGGATTTCTCCAGGCTCTCTAATTCTCTAAAACATTATATAACTGGATGATGAAACAAAATTATTTGTTATTTTATGTTGACTCATATTATTCTGAAGCATTTGCCTGAACAGGTTGCTGAAACCATCCCCATCTTAATTCTGAAAGACATTTTGCACTATACTCACTGGCCACTTTGTTAGGTACACCTGTTCAACTACTTATTAATGCAACTATCTAATCAGCCAATCACGTGGCAGCAACTCAGTGCATTTTGGGCATGCAGATGGTCAAGACGACCTGCTGAAGTTCAAACTGAGCATCAGAATGGGGAAGAAAGGTGATTTAAGTGACTTTGAATATGACATGATTGTTGGTGCAGGATGGGTTGGTCTGAATATTTCAGAAACTGCTGATCTGCTGGGATTTTCCCATGCAACCATCTCTAGGGTTTACAGAGAATGGTCCAAAAAAGAGAAAAGAGAAAAAGAGTGAGCGGCAGTTCTCTGGGAAAAAATGCCTTGTTGATGCCAGAGGTCAGACGAGAATAGCCAGACTGCTTCGAGCTGATAGGAAGGCAACTGTAACTCAAATAACTACTTATTATAACCAAGATATGCAGAAGAGCATCTCTGAATGTGCAACACATTGAACCTTGAAGCAGATGGGCTACAGAAGACCACACTAGGTGCCACTCCTGTCAGCTAAGAACAGGAAACTGAGGCTACAATTTGCACGGGCTCACCAAAATTGGACACCAGAAGATTGGAAAAGCGTTGCCGCGTCTAATGAGTCTCCATTTCTGGTGTGACATTTGGATGGTATGGTCGGAATTTGTTGTAAATACCCAAGTATTTTTGCTGATCATGTCGATCCCTTCATGACCACAGTGTACCCATCTTCTGATGGCTGCTTCCGGCAGGATAACACGCCACGTCACAAAGCTCAAATCATCTCAAACTGGTTTCTTGAACATGACAGTGAGTTCACTGTACTCAAATGGCCTCCACAGTCACGAGATTTCAGTCCAATAGAGCATCTTTGGGATGTTGTGATTCGCATCGTGGATGTGCAGCTACAAATCTGCCGCAAATGTGTGATGCTATCATGTCAGTATGGACCAAAATCTTTGAGAAATGTTTCCAGCACCTTGATGAATCTATGTCACAAATAATTAAGAGTTCTGAAGGTAAAAGGGGGTCAAACCTGCTGCTAGCAAGATGTAACTAATGAAGTGAGAGGGTTTAAAATATTTCTGAAAAAAATGCAAAGTTTTTTGAGTGTTAAAGTGAACCAACTCAACTGAGTTGCAGCAAATGCAGTCACTTGCTCAGTGCTGTCTGAATGAACAATTCTAATAATCTGGATAGAAGTTAGATTTAGTTTAGATTTACTACTGACTGCTTGCATGCGAGATGTTTATGGAACATCGATGAGTTGTAGCTTCGCCAGCAACCACCAAAAGTAAATTTTCAAACAGTGGGACACTCTGCAGTAACATTTGGGCACAGTCATAAAAGAACTGCTCTCACTGTGTATGTATGTAGCAACCACCTCAGTTAGCATTAGCTCTGCTCCTTAGGCTCACTTCATGTCTTTTGTGTTTAATGACAGAAACACAGACATCTTCTGTGAGGGCACCCTCATAGCTGTCCTCTTTTCAAAAGTGTGAATATGTGTGCATCTTCCAGCTTTCACATCAACCAACTGCCTGCATATGAGACAGTTGGTTGCATCTGTAAATTGTAGCTGCAGAAGAACCTGGGCTACACTCTCCTCAAACATACTAGTACATTGTGTATATTATATAGAGGGAATGCTTCTTAAAAAGGGTTACATTCCTTGTTACCAGTTAGTATCCTTATAGAAATAACTGCACATCTCTCATAGCAGTTAACCCTTGAACTTTGCACATGTGGCAGCGAAACTTTCAAATGTCAGCAAAAAACTAGGATATCCTCCTTTAGTTATGATGAATCAAGCTACAAATTTTTAAGTTCAAAGTACAGGATGTAGTCACCTTGGTTATTTCATCTGATTGTGTTAAATGTCACTGATGAAAAACCAGAGGTGTAAATGTAAATATGAACATTTGCATATACTGATTTCACATTTAAGTGTCTTTTGCTATCTTTACTGAAATTCTACACAAGATATAGTTTTATCTTTAAAGTTTCCCACATTTATCGAAGTGTCCAATCAAATGTGACACTTACAATATTTCCATTTCCTATCTGATAAAAAATATCACACTAAAATGATCTTTACACATTCCTTGCATCTGTGGTTCAAGCTCAGCAGATGTGAACCCGCTGCACGCAGCCCTAGCACGCTAAAACCACAGGCCATATTCTACCAAACAGAAAAGCGCACTTCCTGAATCAAGCAGACTGCAAATAAGTTGCGAGACGAATAGGATAAACACAACTACCCCCACAGAATGGTCTTATTCTCAGTGGAGAAGCACAACTGTTTCTCATTTCTCTAGATAGAATTTTATCATCCACAGAGCCCTAATATGAGAGTGCAGTAATCATGTCCTCAGTCGTAGGCAGCCTAACTTTATACTCCAGCAGACTTCCTCTCTAAGCTCTCTCCTGTTTGTCTCCATTCTGTCCTAAGCTATGCCTGCATAACCCAAGGGAAAAAGATCCATTGACATCTCTTCCTGTCATCTACAGAGCTTTGACTCTGAGAGGCAGATCTCTCATTCCATCTGGATGACTGTGTGGTTACAGAGCTGGATTGTGGGGGCATGGCACAGCATAGCAGTCTCAAACAGCCCCTCCGCTGGGTGTCATTCCACAAAAAAACCCTTTAACTGTGTCACAGGAAAGTAACTTCAAGCAGTGTTACTGTAAAAGCTTCTATCGTTGGTTTAAACATCACATTCAGTCATTTTAATGACTTCTTTACTTAGTCTGTCATCCAGTGAGTGTGATCAACTGCTAGTTACCGTGACCGACTGTGCCTTAATTTCATAGGTGTAGACAGGCTTGGCAGGGTTTATGGCTCAGTTGGTGCCTGCATGCTCTCACATGCATACCTACAATGAAAGTTTGTCTGGGAATGGAAAAGACAAATATTGTACCTCACACATACAGAAAGTGGTCTTTGATTCCCAAGAAGAGGAAGGAAAGAGAAATACATGAAACTGACAAACATGAAGACTGGGTATGAATGACACACACCGAAGGGACCAGCAACAGCACCCACTTTGAAAGAGCTTATGTCACTTCTATAATGACCTGGAGTGTGTGTGTGTGTGTGTGTGTGTGTAAATCTATGTAAGTAAATCAATGAGATACAGACCAACTTCAACAGAAAATATGCCACATTCTGCACATGTGAAAATGAATGAACTTTTCACTCTAAAAAATTTGTAAAGCAAGGTCACAGAGCATATGCCAGTGGTTAAGGAAGTACCCACATCCTTGTTTGAGTAAAAATAGCCCTACTTGAATAAACAGACACTTTTATGAAAGAAAATTAGCATTGTAGTAAATGGAAGTAGCCCAATGCTCCCTATCAGTGTTACATTAAAATATAATTGATTACTATTATGCATTAACATGTGAGCATCAATTAAATGATGTAGCTGGTCAAGGGGAGCTATTTTAACTACTTCAAATAGGTCTACTAATAGGTTGTCTGGCTGTCTGTATGTATATATATATATATATATATATACATACACATAAACGTAGCACAAAAAGTAAGGAAATTTGTGTTTGGTCGATTATTTCTTTGTTCTAACAATGGTTCTCGGCAATAAATCTTAAACCGTTGGAAAGCCTGTTTATTTCCCTTTAAATGGTGCCACATTTGTAAGGAAAATGCATTTGTGGGTTGAGCAGCAGAGTTGAGTATGTGGGTTGTGCCCATGAAGAACTTGCCAAATCTTCTCTGTCAATGCCTAACAGCTTATTCTACTTTTGACTCTTGTTTGGTGTCGTTTATTGGATTGGATGATTGAAGTCTGAAGAAACAAAACACATTGGCAATTCAAAAATTTATTCATTTAACAAACAGGGGCCTCAGTAGCATGTGGAAGAACCATACACAGCCACAACAGCCTGGCACCTCCTCCTCATGCTGGTCACCATCTCGAAGTTGCCCTGTGGTACAGCCCTATTCAGATCAGTCAAACAGTGGCACGCTTGGAGCAGACACCAGCTGACCACTGTAGTAGGGTCCATGCTCACAGGTGCTGCTAATCAGGCACCAATCAGGCACCTGATTGTCAGCACCTGGGGTACCAGAAGCTCAAAACAAGAGTCAATAGCAGAATAAGCTGTTTGGCATTGGCAGAGAAGATTTGGCAAGTTCTTTATGGGCGCAACCCAC
>VUQI01003710.1:0-10757 GCA_015106735.1 Paratilapia polleni | reverse complement strand
TGGCGGCGTACTTTACACCACTGCATCCAACGCTTTGCATTGCGCTTGGTGATGTAAGGCTTGGATGCAGCTGCTGCCATGGAAACCCATTCCATGAAGCTCTCTACTCACTGTTCTTGAGCTAATCTGAAGGCCACATGAAGTTTGGAGGTCTGTAGCTATTGACTCTGCAGAAAGTTGGCGACCTCTGCGCACTATGCGCCTCAGCATCCGTTGACCCCTCTGAAGTGGCCTACCACTTCGTGGCTGAGTTGCTGTCGTTCCCAATCGCTTCCACTTTGTTATAATACCACTAACAGCTGACTGTAAAATATTTAGTAGTGAGGAAATTTCACGACTGGACTTATTGCAGAGGTGGCATCCTATCACGGTACCACGCTGGAATTCACTGAGCTCCTGAGAGCGACCCATTCTTTCACAAATGTTTGTAGAAGCAGTCTGCATGCCTAGGTGCTGGATTTTATACACCTGTGGCCATGGAAGTGATTGGAACACCTGAATTCAGTGAACTGGATGGTGAGTGAATACTTTTGGCAATATAGTGTATGTTTGATTCTACTGAGTCAGCATTTGGTTAGCTTCATTACTTCACTGCTTGTATCTTGTGCTTTAACCCTTTATCACCCAAAATCCAGACGTTTCTCCTTCTCCACACCCCACTCTGGCTCTGCTCTGTGTGTGCATCAATTCTTACCTGTGAATGGACCATCGTTGCCCGTGAATTCCAATGACGTACCATTAAGTTCCGTAAAGCTCGTCTTCAAACACTTTATTGACCGTCAGACCGGCGGCGGGCCCATTTTACAAGGGCTCTTTAAATGGTAATTTACGGTAATTTAAAGAGCCCTTGTAAAATGGGCCCACCAGCAGTCTGACGGTCAATAAAGGGTTAATAGAGCCACCATATTGTTATGGGGCAGCCACGTCTCCTAATGCATGTTTACGGAGGCAGGAGGGCAAATAAAATCATTACATCTCACTGAATTTTGTGACCAGTTTACACTGGTTTGGTTTGGTATTCATGTCTTATTTATTTTGTGGTTCTTCCTGTGCCAGCCCATTTAAAAATCTTGGGAAACGCCCCTGGTGGGACCAGCTCACTAACATGGTCCCAGCTGGACTTGTAATCGTCTGTGAGTGGGAGAAGAAATTTCTGGATAGACATCAAGTTGTATCTTTAACAGTGACTTGATATAAAAGTCGACATAATGTCCGAATCAGCTTTAAACCTGCATTCTTTTAAATGTCCAGCAGGGGGCGACTCCTCCGGGTTGTAAAAAGACATTTGATTGTATAGAAATCTGAGAAAATGAGCTGACTTCTCACTCGATTTCGTATCTCAGGAAACACTATGGTCTCAGTCACAAGTTTCACATCTTATTTAATCCAAATAAGATATTCATTTTGTAAATTATACACTACTGTAGGGTAAAATAAGATAAGAAGAAGATAAAGCAGGATATGTTTTAGGGTGTGGCTTGTGAATAACATCCACCCTCACTGTTTCAAATGAGCTGACCAAAACACTCAAGGCTGCAAAAAAGGGAGTTCACAAACCAGCATTTGATCTCACAGTGGTTATGTCCATCTTTAGATACAGTCTTTAATCTTTAACAGGAACCACCTTTTTTTTAAAATATATTTTTTACCCTTTATTGGAGTATTACAGCCAAGAATAGCCAATTAGGCTTCAGTATGAAGCAAAAAGGTTCGTATGAAAGTGTGTGCTGCATTCCACAAAACATCATGCTAAGCAGTTTAATGTTAATTCTATAATACCAAGTCATAACATAAGTTATCTCATGGGACTTTACACAGTAAGGTCATGACCTCATAATATTATAGGAGACCCAGCGAATGCAGTATATAAACATACAGGGAGTGAAAAGAGGGGAATGGAGGAGCTGTAAGCTCAAAAAGGGAAGTTTGAAGCCTAATCTTAAAAGTAGAGAGGGTGTCTGTCTCCCGAATCCAAACTGGGAGCTGGTTCCACAGGAGAGGGGCCTGAAAGCTGAATTTGGATGATGTGGAGTGAGGGATGCTTCTCGGGATGGTTTAGACGGAGAGAGCAGAGCAGACGGCCCCGTGTGTCGGCTGCAGCATGTGACTGCATGTGGGGGGAAGACAAAGGAGCACAATGGGCTGTGTCTGCAACCTCCAACAAGCCTTTTATTCTGCTTTTATCATCTCTGTCCCTCTTTTGTTTATCACTGTAAATCAGTGTCGTAACATTTCCGTGCTGTCAGGACACTTCCTATATTTAAACACACAAATGATACTTGTCGTTCAGTATTTTTTTAATTTAAATTTCACTTTTCATACAGGCTAGGGCAATGAGAGGTGCTTCACTGATAAGTGACAAATTGGAGAAAGATTTAAGTGACCAAGTAACTGAATAAATGAGGATTTTATTGTCATATAAATGTGGTGCCAGTGAGCCCTCAGGCAGCAGATATCAGAGAGGAGAACATTATAATAATCTCATGTGCTGAATATATGAGTGTGAATTAGTGCCTTCAGCTGAAGCTCAGCTGAACAGAGTGGATCAGTCATAAGTGCAGCGTAACGTACGTGTTCAAAGTGGCTGAAGTCATGTGGATCAGTGAAGCATGCATAACCAGCAGAAATTCCTGGAAAGGCAACCCATGAGAGAGTGGTGGGACGAGGAGTGACTTTAAATACTTGTCATACAACATAGTTTCCAAAGAAACTGGGATCCTGTGTCAAATGTCACTAACAGAATGCAAATACTTTAAGGCCTATATTCAACTGAAAGTAGTAAAAAGGCAAAGCATCAAATGTTAAACTGAGAAATTTGACTGATTTTTGAAGAACAGATGCTGACTTTGAATTTGATGCCATGTTTTCTACCGTGCTGCCTCTTTTTTTAACAGCACTGTATGGCTTTCAAAAGGACACGAACTGCTCTCCTCAGCTCTCAGACATTTTCCTGTTCTTCCTTGATGTTGGATTTCAGTTTCTTTTGTTGTAATTTTGGTTTCATAAAGCTCCAAATGTTTTTGGTGGGTGACAGAATCAGACTGCAGGCAGCCAGTGTAGCATCCCGATTCCCTCACTATGGAGCCATGCTGCTGGAATATGTGCATAAAAAAGAGCAAATTTGCACACATCAGTGCACCAAACTTTTGCACCCCAGACCAAAAAGACAATGTGTTGCAAAAAAAAAAACCAGGGGGGGGGTCTGCAAACTATTTGGCTCCAGCTAATGATTTCAAGGAGCTTCCTCTGGCATTTGTCTGGGCCTTGGTGCAGCCCCTCAGTTCATGCAGTATTTGAAATAAGCTATTTTAGCTCGTCTGCTTCCCTTTAAGAAACTGCCTTCTGATTATGAGGCTGGCCATCACTTCAGAGATTTCTGAGAATGAACTCAAAGATCGTTCCCTAACCCATACACAGCCATGGGTTCAGTGTTCAGAGCAGTCTGCAGCCTGAGCTTTGGGCTCTCAGGGATTACTGTACATACACTGAGCTCATTACTAGAATCTTTGGCCATGTTTAATATGAACATCCACCGATGGAACAGGAGATACACGACAGGAAATAACGAGAATACGTTCACATTAATTAAGAGGGAAAAAGGAACTGCACAACAGCTGCTGTCAAAAATCATGTGATACAATGGAAAAGTCCAGAGCAACTTCTAAACAGGTCAAGAATGAACTTTGACCCTCAGATATTTGACTTCAGCATCACCGTGCTCCTCAGCAGCGTGCTGACAATCAGATGTTACCTTCACATGGAGGCCTGCACCGTGTTTACTCTCCTCGTTCTCTGTAGATCAAGAGGATCATGTGCCGCCAACTCAGGGCCTTCTCTGGCTCAGCAGACAGCTAACCAACCATTCTGAGAGCAACAATGGGCGAGGGCATTCATCAGGGCACGAGCGGCTCACAGCCAGCTCGAGCTACATCAAGAAGAAAGAAATCTCAAACTGAGACTGAAACTGCCCAGAGAGCTCACAGTGAAAAGGGACAGCGCTTTGTATGCAGCGTCCTGGTCAGACAGTTATTTCATAACCGTTATCCTTTTTTTGGAACAAACCCCAAATTCTTTGCAGTCTGAAGCTGAGAAATGTTTTTCCTTCTTAGGTTACTGAACTGTTTGCCGGCACAGTCTCCTGCCCATCTTTACTTCTGATAGGCTCAGCCTCTGTGGGATGCTCTTCATACACAATCATGTTACTAATGAACCTCATTGGTTGTGAGATGTTACACCATTTTTTTCCAACTCTTAACCAGATCTGGGGACCAGAAAACCCCTTAACCTGGATCGTATTAACCCTGAGAAGGCCCAAGTATCCAGCTGTAAAAAAATAAAAGAAAGAAATCATACAAACGTGTGAAAATGAGGCTGTTTTTAAAAGGACGGCTGTGAGAATAGAAAAGACATTCCCACCCTGAAAAACTGGTTGAAAAGATGACTCCAGCCGTGTAAACAGTGTTGAGATGTGGTTAAGTGAAAGGTGAAAGGTCTAGAAAAAGATGTTTTCTTACATTTAATTTTGCTCAGATTCAGTCCCAGCGCCGTGGTCCCGGGGTTTGTGGCATCCAGTTCTTGTGGTATTTTTAAATTCTAAATCATTGTTATTTTAGTGTCCTTTTAGTGATTGTGAGCTCTTCTTGAGTTCTGGTCCTGTTGTTATTTCCGTCTCCTCGGTGTGTGTTCCCCCCTCGGCCTTGTCTTTCTGTTAGAGCCCCTTCTCCTCTTTCTGTTTCCATTTGTCTTTTGGTTCTTTCCTCTTTTACTTTGATAGTCAGTTTTCTTGTGTGTCCTGTTTCAGTTTTTACTGCCTGATTGTCCTCACCTGTGTTGATTATTATTTCTAATCCCCAGTCAGAGTATTTGCAGTCCTGTTTGTGTTCTCTGAACCTTTCTATGTTTTAAACTTTGTGCTTCAGCCACGTACAGGTTCATTATTTATTTATTTGAATCTGTCAGCGTGCCCCACGTTTGGGTCTTCTTCAAACCTCATGACACCCAGAACCATTTCCTTTACCTGAGATATTCTAAAATGTTCTGATGCTACTATTAATTATGGTTTTCAATCATTTTTATGCAACAAAGTTATAGGCTTAGGGTTTGCCGTAAAGCTTCTGCAGCTGAAAATCTTGCTGCTCTCAGTCTGTTAGCCATGGTCTATAATGTTAAAAAGCATGTACATATATTTCATACAACTTTCCATTGTCCTCACCACACCAGTGGAACAGTTCCTGTATAAACACTATGAAAAGTTGTAGGAGAAGCAGACTGACAAAGTCCAGGTAAGATACATTTTTATGATTAAAAAAGTCACAGTGGCAGGTAGAAATATATGGCTGGGTTCATAAATGACTCCACTCGGTCACTTGGAGGTTCGAGGCGCTGACTGAATGATCAGAAAATGGCGTCCATGTGTGGTACCTGCTGGTTCGGGCTCACTCATGTGAGTGTGTAACTGAAGCTACATTCACATTCATCTCTGCTCTGTGTCAGTCTGCGTCACATGACTTTATCGGTATGAGATGTCTGAGATGAACACCCAGACTCTGTAGTGACAGTAGTTAAATCTCCTTCAGGGCCTCTGCTTTACTCTCCTCTCTCTGTTCATGTGATTTCTCTGTTCTCCCTACGTCGTCTCACATCAGCCCACAAGACCAGAGTGCAGCCGCCCCCCCAGGGCATCTTCTCTGTGAAGCTTTTAGCCTTGCAGGCTGCCCCGAGTCCAGACCAGGTGACTCGGGCCGCTGAATGGGAGACGTTGTCTTCAGAGATTTCTGAGAATGAACTCTAACATACTCTGGAGAGGAGAGCTATTAGAAATATATTTTTGTCACTGATTGTGTTCAGTTCACTGAACAGATAATTTTCATTGACTGGAGGTTTTAGTGGTGGGAATTTCTAATTACTTAGGTCCTGTTATTGTGGTTCACTAGCTTTTACTCATGGATGCTAAAATCCTAATCTGCTCAGCTGTGTTGGGTCAAAAGCAAATGTATTAAGAGATTAAATTAAAGATACACTCCCCGATTCTGTTGTAGCATCGTGCAAATCCCCAAATTTTAAAGAGTCTCTGCTGTTTTTAAAAATGTATTGTCTGTATTTAAAAAGAGAAAAACATGGGCTGAGCTTAAAGAAAAAAAGGTCACACAAAGCGATCAGATGAAATGAAAAATAGTTTTTTTAATTAAAATCCTTCACATTTCTGACCTCAGCTGCTATTTTGTGAAATGAAAAATATCCTGGATCTGATGCATCAACAGCTTCACTCCGACTCTTTTTTCCATTCCTTTTGTAAAATAATTAAATTTCACTAACCTTTTCAAAGTATTAATTTTTTTTTCTAACCAAAGGAATATGAGTAACCTTTGATGCCGGCAGCCATTCTGACAGTCATTAATTAAGCAGTTTTTGCCTCCTAAACCTCCACTTTCACAGACAGTTAAAATCATTTCCTCATTTATTGTAAATTTAAAAAGCTTTTTAAACTTTTTTCTTTTATTTTTAGGAACAAACAGCCATCATATAAGCTGATGTTTTGACGACAGTTTTCGTGCATATTATACACATGATGCAGTATAGAGACAAATACCAACCATTCAGAGACGTAATACATGCTAAAAAATAGCACGTTGCTTCTGAAAATGAAGTCTGGGCGTTTCGGTTTTGTCTGAATCCTGTGTGTCTCTGACCTGTCTGACCCCTCCCCACCTTTAATCTGTGGGTTTGAATCTCCCTCTTATGACGAGTTAGACTCAGTGGTTTCCACATGAGAGCACACCCTCCCAGAAAACCCTCCAAACATACGGATCATTTATTATGCAGGTACAAAATAACAGTGACTACATTAAAATATCCATATGAGCATTTCTGACCTGTTCTATAAATCTTTTCTTCAGTAAACCCATGAAATGTTGCTTTCAGGATGGATTTGGGGGGTGGGGGGTGGGGGGGCTGTAGGAGGCGGCTAACAGGCATGGGGAGTTTGGTTGTAAGAAAAAAACTGGAGTAAGAGCGACTGAATGAGAGCGTTTTCTGTTAAGAACCTCCACCCTCCACCCTCCTCAGCTCCTCCAGAGCTGGCAGCTCAGGAACATCCCCCTCCTTTCTGGGGAGAGCGCAGGAGAGGACAGGAACCAGCTCGGCCTCGCTCGTCTCCCACCACGTCACTGTGCTCAAATAACATCAACAAGAAAGAGTCCCGCCACCTGTGAGCTCATCAAACTTTACTTTTTACTGGATCATCAGCGTGAATCACTGATTCATGCTTTTTTCTGCTCATCATCACATCACAACTACCATCATCATCATCATCATCATCATCATTCTGTTTTTCTTCATCCTCATCATCATCTAAAAAGTTGTTTTCTGTCTTCATTCACCACGGTGAGTCTGACATCTTTCATCTGTTTCCCACCAAAATAAAAGCTTGAATTGAATGTGTAAATGCGCCTCAGTGTAACGCCACAGTGTCGGCCTTTGTTTCAGGGCTTTAAGCCTTATGTCCTAATTCTGCTCTATAAGTAGCACTGTAGCTTTGTAAAAATCCCTTCAGTCATTCCACATATTCCTAAATGGATGTGTGCTGAATGGATGAAAAATGCTTTTTTATATTTCACTGCTTAGACACTACCTGATACTGACAATTAAGAGAAAATACAAATGCAAACATCTGACTCAGATAATCGTGCTGTTACAGCTTTTCGTTTCCTGCTGAATTTCTAATTTCTGTGAACGAGGGTGGAAAATTTCAGAAAGCTGTTTGCCTTTGCTGTTACACACAGCCTGCAGGCAGGATGTCATACATAAAGGCTCTTTCTCCTCTCTGATGAGGCACATCACAAGCATGGGACAAGCAGAACAAACGCAATGTGAGGCGGAACCAAACTAAGTGACAGCAATCACTTTAAAATGTCGTAATCACGACTTTGTGGATTAACTGTTCAGACTGAGTCACCTGAAGAGTTTATTTCTGCTTCTGTAAGAAAGAAATGTATGTGAACAGTAAATGATGCAAGTTTAAACTTTAAACATGCTCTAATTAACACATTTATATTAAAGCTGAAAGAAATGAGCGAATCTGACATGAAAGGGGCTCTCGTGTTCTTAAATGGTTCTTTAAAATGCTCTCTGGGTTTAAAGCAGCACCACTGGACTTGAAGTTCAGACGGTGGACCTGGAAAAGCATCACAGTCTCTCAGAAACAAACGTTCCACCTTATATGTGAAGGTCAAAGAGAAGGAAGCAAATATAAGACTGATAGATGAGGACTCGTTAAATAAATGTAAAGTTAATGCCAGCACCTTTAGTTAGCAGCAGAGAGTTTTCATGGAAGTCACTTTGGAAACGTCCAGCAATACAATCTTACTGCTTAGAGAGAGTGACACAAACTAAAGTCATACTAGGCTTTGAGATGGACTGTAGATTTGATGCTGTATATTTAGGTAAAATATCTGAACATTCAAGACAAATATCTTCTGAAAGTCTTACAGCCAGTAAAAAGGCGATAACAAAGAGGAGAAACCACCAACTGAAGGAGGGTGGTTAGCTGTTGGAAAAGAAATATGCAAAATGGAAAAACTTCCCTGAGAGTTTATGGATAAGTTTTGAAAGCATTCATTAAAATGGCTTTTATATGTGAAAGGCAGTTTTATGTAAGGAGAAAATAGATTATTAACCTCGCCATATTTGGGAAGTGTTTCCTGTGGTAAGCATTGTTTTGGACAGTGTTCATGCTGTTTTTTTGTGTGCATGTCACATGTATGCCAAATGGCACTGCGGACTCTGGCTCCATCTGTGGACTGGATGGACTTGATGGACTAGTTTGGACTTCCTTTGATTTTCCTCTTGATGCCCACCTGCAGGTGTCTGGGCTGACCTCTCATTTTCCTGGGACTGAAGTTCATGCACTCAGTGTGTTTTATTGTGTTACCGCGGGTGACTCGTTTTTTAATTTATTTTTTTTTCCTTCTGTTTTGCTTGTTTGTTATGTGAAGTTAAAAAAAAGCTCTCTGGTTCTTCAGAGAAACGTCCGACCTCAGAAACACAGATAACAGAAATAAAACATCTCAAGCATGAAGTCATGACACTGTAGTAGTTTTTCTCTTTTTCCTGCTCAGGATCATTTGTTCAGCGTCATGTCGCCTCTCGGCAGGACTGTAGTCTCTCCCCAAAGCGTTATGATGGCACAGAAAGCCACCCGTGACCTCCTGTTGCCTTTCATGTGAGAAATAATCTCAGTGCATTCACGTAGCCTTCGTACTGATGAGGATCACACGTCTGCTGACCTCATGCTGTGAGTCACTCAGCATCTGTGAAATCCACAGAATTTACATCATGAAGTACATCAGACGCTGGTCTCTGGCACCGAGGGAAGGAGGATCTTTACTGTCCAACAAACTGCTGCTCCCTTTCACTCAGACAGGAAAGGCAGTGATGTGATGGTAACTCAGCCAGCGTCTGGGTCTGTATTAAAGCTGTGATGTCATACTTAATCACATGAGTGCGGTCAGTTTCTTCTTTGTGTTTAGCTGAAGCAGGTGTAGGATCTGAGATCGGAGAACACAAAGGTTTAAATGAAGGCACTCCTGAAACTTTAAAGCTGCTCTTTGGTGATAAAAACAAGGATCACATGACCACTTCTCCATTATTCTATTTTCTCTTGAAGCCTTTTTTAGGCCTGTAGCTTTTTCTGTTGATTGTGTCTCACAGCTGTCATACTGTCACCTGCTGCCTGCTGCACACCCTAAAGCATATACTGCTTCACCGATTGTCTCTAAATATGACTGTAATTTACAACATGAACATCATACTGGATTAAAGAAGACCTGAAAGTTTTCTTTGACAAGAAAAAAAATCATTAATACAGTAGGCAGTAAAGACTTCTCACAGTTTCATTCCACATAAAAACAGTCAAATTTGAAAAAGTTTTCCCCAGCCCCCTCAGAATCAGCTGATTTCTGGTCGTACAGCGACTTTAGTACATTTAGTGAAGCCATGTGAAATTTGATCTTCATACTATGAAAATGTTTCATTTAGGGTGGGTTAAAATTTGGCACTTTAATTCACGTTATTTTTTCCAGCATTTTTGAGACGTCAGAACTTCATAAGTAAGAGCAGAGATCCACATGAAGTTTTCAGAGCTGAAAACACATTTAAGCTCTGTTAAAAACTGCAAATCAGTTTTACACCCACTCCAAGTGTTTTCTGTTCAGCATGATTTTTTTCTCTAACCAACTCTGAGCATCAGTGTGATGGGTTATATCAGAGTTTGAATAAAGTGCAACAGTTTTTCTGTAAACTTCTCTCCCACAGAGGTCGATACATAGTACAGTAGATGTCTTTCTGAAAGTGCTGTAACTAAGTTTAAGGATGTAATTCCTCCACTTTTATCCTCTTCAATGCCATGTGCCAACACAATGCAGAGCAGCTACCTAAACTTCTCTCCCACAGAGGTCGATCATTTTGTTGATAGTCTTACATCAGTTCTGCGTATGACGCTGGATACTGTGGCTCCTCTGAAAAAGAGAGCTTCAAATCAAAAGAGCTTGACCCCGTGGTATAATTCAGAAGTGCGTGCCTTAAAGCAGATAACTCGTAAGCTGGAGAAGAAATGGCGTTGCACTCATTTAGAAGGCGCTCGTCTGGCCTGGAAAAATAGTTTGTTGTTGTATAAGAAAGCCCTTCGTAAAGCTAGGACATCTTACTATTCCTCACTGATCGAGGAAAACAAGAACAACCCCAGGTTTCTTTTCAGCACT
>VUQI01003709.1:20262-33224 GCA_015106735.1 Paratilapia polleni | reverse complement strand
GAGCTGCTTGAATTCTTGCACCAGGAATGGCATAAAGTCACCCAACAGCAATGTGAAAGACTGGTGGAGAGCATGCCAAGACGCATGAAAGCTGTGATTGCAGATCAGGGTTATTCCACCAAATATAGATTTCTGAACACTTCCTAAGTTAAAACATTAGTAATGTGTTGTTTAAAAATGAATATGAACTTGTTTTTTTTTGCATTATTTGAGGTCTGAAAACACTGGACCTTTTTTGGTATTTTGACAATTTTTTCATTTTCTGCAAATAAATGCTCTAAATGAAAATATCTGTATTTGGAATTTGGGAGTTATGTTGTCAGTAGTTTATAGAACAAAATAAAAATGTTCATTTTACTCAAACATATACCTATGAATAGCAAAATCAGAAAAAGTGATAATTTTGGAGTGGTCTCTTAATTTTTTCCGGAGCTGTATATTTGCATGGATTCTGCTTCACTGCTGTCTATTCTCTGATAACACTGTAACCAATAAAAATACTTTCCAATCTGTCTACCCTCATGCAAAAGCCCCATGGTTGAGAAGAGAATGGCAGGTTCATATTGCTCTCTTTTCCATCTGTATTCACTGGTTACGAGGAGCAGTAAATCTGAGGCCTGGGTGAGATTAGAGAGCTGCCCTTAGCTGGAAATGAAAGCCTAGTGTTTATCCTGCTGGTCAAGCCTCCTGGGCTACAGCAAGGCTGAGCAAGTAGCTAATATTTAGAGGGTAATAAATCTAATAGGAACATGCAAAGACAGTTCTTTCATCTCAAGTGAACAGGAGGGTGGATGTACTACAGTTCTAGAAAAGAAAACGTTTCTTCTCCTCCAGCATCTCCCATGTCCATTATGACAGGAGGAGTTGTCTGCTGGTTCACTTGTGTCTTTTGTTATCCATTCTGAGGTTTAAACTGCACTTGTACCAGCCAACTGGCTACACTCAGTGTGAGAGGATACAAAAAGCCATCTTGGTGCTATTGAGAGATGATTGTCAGAGGCTTTGTAAGTAACAGCAGATCTTGCTTTCCATCACAATAAGAAACTGTTGCTAAAAAGTCATCAGGACTGCTGTATGTGTGTGTTTATCTGCTGTTCAGGAAGGCTGACCACAGAAACGGCACTGAAAGCTTTCCACGTTTGTCTATACACCTACCCCCCAACATAAAAACCTGATCAAAGGTATGTTAAAGATGTATTACAACATCTCTGACACTCGTTATTTTCAGAAAAGCTACCATGTCATTATTGTCAATAATAATCCTGCAATACAAAACCTGATTTTTTCTTGTATGTTTTTAAAGAATTGCACAGAATAAGACAGGATTTTATCAATCTTATAATCTGATAGCTGAATAGTCTGCTCCGTGAATGTTTTCAAGTGTTGCTATTCTACAAAGTAGATCGCATGCAGAATTCCCCAGAAAGGTCATATAGCCTTATTTGACATAAGACTGATAATTCTGGTAATTATATTTATGGCTTCTCTCTTCTGTGTAATTGCTACTTAACGTAGGAATGTAACATGACCAAAAACAATTTGACAGCACTAGAAGTGAAACAAAACAGTATGTTCAGTTATCCTAAACCCAAGTGATAACATACATTACAAAAAGTTACTACTTTCACACTGACTCGTTTGTTCCTTTGTTATTGATAGTCTAATGAGAATATTCTTAGATTTTGCTGTTCCACAAAGACAATACCGCGTATCAGAATAATGGTGGCGTTCGTGAACATTTAATGAACAATGTTAACTATAGTCAGCAAAGTACAGTTGTATAACTCTGGGAATTAAGAGATAAGCAACATTAATTTTAATTTACATTAATTAATTCCATTCTACCTGGTAGAATGGAATTAATTAATGTAAATTAAAATTAATTAATTATAAAATTAATATATATATATATATATATATATATATATATTAATTTTATAATTTTATAATTAATTACACACACACACACACACATAGATATATATAGATATAGATTTTTTTCTCCTTTGTTCGCCATTCAGTCTTGTTTAAAATGTTAGATTATCTTAACAACATCCTGTAGATACTGCGTATTTATGGACGTCTATCAAGCTGATACACTTTCAGGTACTACCACACACACGCACCCTCTTTGTACTCCACCTGAAAGACGTGTGGTTTCTTCCCTGCGCCTTTATCCTCAGATTTATCACTTGAGGCAGATGAGAGCCAGATGCAACTTTTCCTCTTGAAGAAGCGCCGGAGGACAGCGAAGCAGTCTGGCAGCACGTACAATCAATGCACAGCAAAGCTGATGGAGCGACCTTGTGTCTCCACCCGTTGGATTGTCCATTAACAGCGGTCTTCAGCTTGCATTCACACCTCAAACAGAGCGGGTAATTAAAGTTTGTTTATTTATTTAATTATTTATTGTAAGCTCAGAAAAAATTACGGAACACTCTTCACCGTTTGCTGGTAAGTGCCTGAAATGTTTAAGATTTCACTTGTTCGCTGCTTTTTATCACTAGAAATGGTTACATTTGTTCTGGTTCTGCACTTAGTCAATTTTGTGAATAGGGTTCCTAATGGAAATCACATGAAGATTCACAATTGTGAAACCAAACCATTTGATATCATTTTTATTTTGGGCTGTCTTAGTTATCCGTTTCCCTGGTTTCTTACCTTATATTGTGTTCTGTTTTGGGTCAGCAGCCGGGTTAATTGCATTGCACTAACGTATCACTACAAATCACTTTTTATCTTGTTAAAATGTCCTCTTATTCGTGTAATTGGCTGTCCTTTTTAGTGCTGCTTACCTCATATGCAGGGCATTTAAAAGTGATGAATTTTCCAAGAAAAAAGGGTACTGTCATCAGGATTAGCCATGTCTGTAATGTTGCTTGGTGTAAAGTGACAAGTTCCTAATAAATTACATAAAGTCCCTTGCTAGATGTCTTCACCCACAAATAGATTTCATCAGAAAATATAAAAGAAATCTCACATGTGCCAACACAATTAAGCCTGAAGCACTGAGATCATGTAATTTGTTTTGATTACCTCTTGTTGCCATGAATCATGACCCTGCACAAGTAATGCTGAGATGGGAAATTTCTTTTCCAGGTAAAGATGTGCTTCTGTTTCCAAAGAAGACTCAGCCTGTCCAAATTTTTATCTCCACACAAACAGCTTAGTTGTGGAAGACATTATGTACCAAAAAGTATCACCATTTAACACCTAATTTGTTAGATCAATTTGTTCTCAAATACCAGTTTTGTTTTGTTTTTTTGTTTGGGTTTTTTTTTTGTTTGTTTTTTGTTTTGTTTTTTTTCTCAAAAAAATAGAAAAAAGAAAAAAGTAGGATTGTGTGCTAAGACATGGAGGACTCAAACATAAGCCATGTGGTGGCAGCTTCTAGAGAGATGCAGGAAAATGTCAGAGAAGGCAAGTTGGATCATTATATGGACAGCTATGATATGGACTATGGTATCCCTCCAGATGAGATCCCAGACACCACGCAGGGCCAGGCCTTCTTTGTGGCCACCATTGTTATTGGTGTAGTCCTTGTCTGCATCGTGCTTGTTTGTGGGTTGGGAAACTTCATATTCATTGCCACATTAACACGCTACAAAAAACTCAGAAATCTAACCAACCTGCTCATTGCTAATCTGGCGATCTCAGACTTCATTGTGGCAGTGGTGTGCTGCCCATTCCTGGTGGACTACTATGTGGTTAAACAGCTTTCCTGGGATCATGGATTGGTGTTGTGTGCCTCTGTGAACTATCTCCGGACTGTGTCACTCTACGTGTCCACGAACGCATTGCTTGCCATTGCAGTTGACAGGTGAGTCAGTTAATCCTTTCGTTTGTGTGTCTGTGAGTGTGTCTCTGTGCATGCACATACATTAAATTCAGTTAATTGTTGCTTTAAAAAACATTTTTTGGTATTGTGTAAAGAGGTTATATAGCTTCACTATGTCATCTGTCAATATTCTATCTTCTCTTGAAAGAACCTAAGAAAACTGTACAACACATCTGTTCAGCTGTAATTGGGTAATAGAAAAACTTTATGCAATTCTTTATTGAACATGAGGTCCTTGTTTGACTTGAAAACAACATGTTATTTGCTATCTTTCTGTATCCAAGAGATTTTGAGACATAGAGGCAAGGTGTTATGATGAGTGTCTGCCAGAGATGTGGACCCAAAAGCAAAGTTCAGATATACTTAACAAAAAGAGCCTCTTTATTAGGCTGTTTAAAAAAGTGTCCAAACAGTTCAAAAGGGAACAAAACATAAATCCAAAAACAAGCACTAGCCAGATGCCCAAATCACATCAGCTGGCTCCCTTCCATGTGGAGGGGTCACAGCTCTACTCTGAGCTCCTCCCAAATGATCAAGCTCCTCACCCTGTGTAAGGGAGAGCCCAGCCACCCTTCAGGGGAAGCGCTTTTCCACCCTTGTATCCATGATCTTATTCTTCCATTCATGACTCACAGCACGTGACCATAGGTGAGGACCATAGGTACCCATCGATCAACAGGCAAATTGACAGCTTCATGTTCGCCTCTCTCTCCACTATGACAGACAAGTACAGCATCTGTATTACTGCAGACATTGCATCAATACATCTGTCAATCTCCTGCTCCTGATCTTGTGATACTTGAACTTCACATGGGGCAGCAACTCATTCCCAATATGGAGTGGGCATGACAGTGAAACCTGGAGGGCCATGACTGGGAGGAATAATGAACACCATAAGGGTGTTCATAAGTGCAGCACTAGGGCACTCACCATGATTAATTTTGTAATCACATAGTCACACCTACAGCCCTATGTCTTGGACAATTGGGTAAAGACAGGAACTGAGCTGTCAATTGATCACCACCTGGTGATAGTTTGCATCAGCTGGAGGGGGAGGACACCAGATACGCCCGGCATGCCTAAATATATAGTGAGAGTGCGCTGGGAGTTTCTGGCAGAGGCTCTGGTCCAGGAGATCTTCAACTCCCACCTCTGGCAGAACTTGGACAGCATTCTGTTGGAGGCTGGGGATACTGAGTCTGAATGAACCATGTTCTGCGCCTCCATTGCTGAGGCAGCTAGAAGGAACTGTAGCTGTTGTTGCCTGGCAGCAACCCTTGAACCAAATGGTGGACACCAGGGATGAAGGGAGCCATCAAGTTGAAGCAGCAGCCCTATCAATCTTGGTTTGCTAGTGGAGCTCTGGAGGCAGTTGGCAGGTACTGGCAGGCCCAGAGGAACACAGCTCTGGCAGTTGCTGAAGAAGAACTGTGGGAGGAGTTTGGTCAGGCCATGGAACAAGACTTTTGGTTGGCGTCAAGGTGATTCTGGCAAAGGCATCTCAGGAGGGGAAAGCAGCGTGCTGCTCACGTTTGATACACTGGGGATGGAGTGCTGCTGAACTTATCTGAGAATATGCTCAGGCAGTGGAGGGAATGCTTTGAAGATCTCCTCAATCCCACTGACATGCCTTCCATAGAGGAAGCAGCATCTGGGGATGAAAGGGACGACTTGCCTACCACTGCAGTCAAAATCACAGAGGAAGATCAAAAACTCTCTGGGTCCCAGGGGTGGATGAGATTCGTACACAGTTTCTTAAGGCTCTGGATGTTGTGGGGCTATCCTGGCTGACATGCCTTTCCAACATCACATAGAGGGTGTGTTCCAGCTTCAGGGGGATCACACTCCTCAGCTTCTCTGAGAAGGTCTTTGACAGGGTACTGGAGAGGGAAGTCCGACCGTTGGTCAAACTTCGGATTCAAGAGGAACAGTGTGGTTTCCTCCCTGGTCACGGAACACTGGACTACCTCTTTATCCTCTTAAGGATATTTGAGGGTGTGTGGGAGTTTGCTCAGCCAGTCTGTGTGTTTTGTGGACCTGGAGAAGGCATTCGACCACTGGTGTCCTGTTGCTGGTGCTTCGGGAATATATGGTACTGGGCCTGTTGATGCATGCTGTTTGGTCTCTGTAAAAAAAACAAAAAGTAGTGAGAGCTTGGTTAGCATTACTGTAAGTCAGACTCTTTTCAACATGGCATCTGATTTATTTATATGAAAGTTGCTCATTTGCATAGCTAGTATATCAACTATGCAGTCCTCTTTATAATATGGCCTGGCAGTCTGACACCTTACTGTAAGAATTATCTGTGGCTCAGATTTATCTTCATGCATTACTTAGCAAAATGAAAAAAAAAAAACAGTGTTCACACTATTGCCAGTACTTCAAAGGGCACATAAAAAACATGGCTTGATTCATTTTTGATTGTTAATCATCTCAAAAATCTCAACATAAATATATTTCCATAATATTCTGTTTAGCATGCAGCAGGTAGATATCCTGCCATGATGAATCTTTTTTATATCCTTC
Organism: Paratilapia polleni; assembly: GCA_015106735.1. Lineage (NCBI taxonomy): Eukaryota > Metazoa > Chordata > Actinopteri > Cichliformes > Cichlidae > Paratilapia > Paratilapia polleni. The sequence goes on along the minus strand of VUQI01003709.1, from coordinate 26,860 downwards.
TCCATCTGTACCAGCCATATTATCTATTCAGTCCTCTGGCACATTTGTATGCTATACTACAGCATACAAATGAAATGAGCAGGAAACCGTGCTGTTTACATATCAAACAGTCCACTTTTGGACAATTATCAACAGGAAAGTCCTCCTAACCAAACAACAAATTCATTAGTGGATTAGTGCCAGTGGATTTAAAAACACCAAATGAACATTTCTTACCAATCAAGTAGGACAGTCACTCACCAGCAGTACTTTAACTTAACGTAGATATTAACAGTATTTTCAGATAGCAATATAACTGCTCTGCATCAACAGCAGACACTGTAAGTGACTAGCTGGTGAACAAAATAAAGCATTTGGGACTGAAGGAGCAAGATATTTTATTCACAAGCTAGAAGAGTTTAAAGTAAAGAACAGGAACAGTGCTTAAAAGAGAATCAATATTCACCTTACTGGGATGACGAGAAACATGTCTCTAAATATTTGATAATGCTGATGTATAACTTCTGAAAAATTCAAAATTCAGAATATTAACTTCAGAGGTATTCACAATTTTTCACTGCCCCAAAAGTGGCCAGCTTTAAGTTTCACTGGTTAAGTTAATCTTAAGGTATTTGGTAAATGTTGGGTAAAGATTGTGTTAAATGAGTTAAAAGAGTTAAATGCAAATAAGAGTAACTGATGAAACATGGCAAGGGAATCCAGAGAGCATATCAGCAACAGTATAATCTTTGTATTTGGAGTGTAAGTAAGAAAAGACAAAACAGCAACAATAAATTAAAGTTAAGTCATGTTGCTAATTGAAAGAAAATGTGTTCAACAGTTTTTTCTACTTAAGCTCTGAAGCGTGCAAAAAGTTATATTACCTAACACTAGACATTTCATTCCCTCAGACTTATGTGCTTGCAGGGTCAAAATGGCTTTTAAGTATAGGCTACCAATTGTTACAAGTGCTTAATTAATCAGAAGCTGTTTTAAAGCCTTTTTTTTTTTAAATCAGAGAACATTTTGACATGTGGGAAAGCACAGGTGTAAATAATACAATTATTGGATTTAATTTAGCTGCTATTATTTCAGGGTTTTGATACTCTTGCTGCTTTCTGTCACACTGTGGTGGCTTAGTGGGGCACTTCAGCACAACAGAACCATACTTAATCACTCTAGTAACATTTGTGCTTTTCCTACTTTGTCAAATCTGAATATCTGCAGTGAAAAAGGTTTATACCCTCTTCATGTTGACAGAAAAGGCCCCTGGGAGTAACACAAGTAAACAAACAAAATTTACCAATGCTTAAAACTATTGCAATATGATTGTATGCTTTGATTGGTGTTTAGCCTACAGGATAAAGTAAAAATATGAATACATGACCCTGTAGTAAGGGGACCTGGTGGCTCTTAAAGCTATTGTCAGTGTTTTTTTATCTGCTTTTCCCTTACGAGGAAAGGGTCACTGCTAATCAATACAAAGTTTCTCTGAGAGATCACGTTTATCCTATGATGCAACATTCCTGCGATGTAATAGTGGTCTCCACAGTGACGATGCTCTCACTCATAGGGCACGAGGGGTAACTGAATTTTCTGTTCTTCCTCATTTGTTTGACTGTATGACCAGAGCATTTGTTCACCCATATATATTAGACATTTCCTCTCTCTCTTTAAATATGTCATTATTAAAAATTTTAGTGTTTACAAAAATGATTATAATATAAATGAAAAATAATAGTAATACATTTAAAATGTAATATTTGTAATAGGTTATGCTTTTGTCAATCAATAACAAAAACCTCTTCTATATGTGTCATAAAGGGCTGTGAGGCAGGCAGGAGGAGGACCCAAACGCAAGACTCGGAACGCAGGGGATAAAGTCAAAATATAGCTTTAATGCTGTACTCTTGCAAAAATACAAAATGCCAAATAACAGCAGGGCAGGAGCAAGGAATACAAAAACTAGGAATTGTCAGGAAACACTGAACAGGGAAACACACAGCCATGAGGGGTACAACGCAACAAGGAACAGAGGCAAACTGAGGGCTTAAATATACAAGGGAGGTAACGAGGGGAACAGGGAACAGCTGGGCACACACCCAGTACAAGAGACACGAGACCGTCAAAATAAAACAGGAAACCAGACACAACTAAACAGAGAAGAAGTAAACTTAACTCAGGGGAGACAGAGCCAGGAGAACACTGAAATTATAACTGAACAGAAACCACAGAATGAACAGACACGGGGAACACGGGAGGCTGGAGAACAGAATACAAAACCATCCTCTAAACTCAACAGAATACAAAACCCAAAACCTTTCTCTAGACTAAACAGAATACAGAACACAAAACCATCCTCTAAACTCAACAGAATATAGAATATAACTCAAAACCCTGGGTCAAAGACCCAGGGACCATGACAATATGTTTCCATGAAAAGTACCTTCTGCCAATATGAAATATTCAGTTTGATGAATAATAGAGCACTTTGTATTGAACTTTAGTCTTCTGTGAGTGTCTGGGAATCATTTTATGTATCTATGGTGCTCACATAACACTCAGACTGCTAAATAAGCTATGTGATATTGTCGTGTAACAGGTGTCTTGTGTTCTTCCAGGTACATGGCCATAGTCCATCCTCTGAGACCACGTATGAAGTACCAAACTGCCTACTGTCTGATAACAGGAGTCTGGATTGTTCCCATTCTGATATCAATTCCCTCTGCCTATTTTGCTTCGGAGACCACGTATCCTCATGGGGGCACAACCCCAACCACTCACAAAGTCTTTTGTGCCCAGATATGGCCTGTGGACCAGCAAGCGTACTACCGGTCCTACTTCCTATTTGTTTTTGCTGTGGAATTTGTTGGGCCTGTGATTGTCATGGCAATGTGTTATGCCCAAATTTCCCGCGAGCTCTGGTTTAAAAATGTCCCAGGTTTTCAGACAGAGCAAATACGGAAGAGGCTGCGTTGTCGCCGCAAGACAGTGATGGTCCTTATCGGAATCTTGACAGCATACATCCTGTGCTGGGTACCGTACTATGGATTCACCATTCTGCGAGACTTCCATCCGACCCTTATCTCCCGCCAGAAGAACTCATTAGTGGCTTTTTACATCATTGAGTGCATTGCCATGAGCAACAGCATGATAAATACCTTCTGTTTTGTCAGTGTCAAAAACAACACAGTTAAGTACCTGAAGAAGATTGTACTGCTGCGCTGGAAGTCCACGTATACTCCTAGTAAGACTGTTGAGGAAATGGATGTGAGAACTTCCTCCATGCCTGTAACAGAGGAAATTGAATGCATTCACCTAAGGTGAAGAGTATAACTTATAAACTAAATAACATTTGGATCTGAAAAATTTATGTAGTTGACGGTTGAGATTTTAAAATCAAGGATTTCTCGTGTTCACGTTATGAAAACAGTCCAAGCCTCATGAAGCACGTGGAAACTTTGAATAATACATTGACCAATGGAGCATTAGTTAATTGCATATATGTTGCAGTACACACAGTATTTCTGTATTATGAGGATGTATTTGTTGTGCTGTTCATACTGTGGCTATTAATTGTGGATTGTGAAGTATTGTCACATCTGTACAAACTATATTACATTGAAGACTTGTGAATAATAGCTGCTACTGCCCTAACTGATCCATCCACAATGCTTATCTTTGGATTGCTTGTATCTGTTCTCAGCAAAATCAAATAACTGTTGATACCAACTTGAAAATAACATTTTTATTGTGTGTGTGTTTTTTTTGTTGTTGTTGTTGTTGTTTTTAAAGAAAATAATTTTATGCCTCTTTTTAAGTATTGAATATTGAGTAAGGTCATTTTTAATAACCTAATAACCCAACAAAGACCAACAAAGACATATTTCCATGTCTTTTGAATGTATTAAAGATACATTTTTTTCTTCATTTGAGCTTAAAATGAATCAATATATCGCATGCTTTCTTTCTAGATCAGTACATGTTATGTCTCCTGATGGTAATAAACTATGAGACACTGGAAACAAAGGCTACTTTTATTTACCAAGCTCCATTTTTAATGTACCAAAGTCACCTGTGCTATTAGTGAATTTATTCTTTATCACTGGGAAACTTTTAAATAATATGGAATGGAATACTTCACAACATCTTTTCATTTATAGACATACACATAGAAGTAGCGAGGGGCTAAAGGGCAATATGTTCTTTGACATTTTTCAGGCATCCCTGTAGATTTGTTTGATAGAGAATAAAGTGCAGTGAGATTTATTTTTTAGTCACGTTGGAAAACACTACACTGAAACACATGGGCTATAATAAATACTTAAAGTGCCATTCCTGCAACTGTGAGAGTGAGACAAAGTAGAAACATTATATGCCCGTATTTTCTAGGTTGTTATAAATAATGTATATGGGTACTTCTATCTGTCCTGTGGATAAGTTAGAAATGCTCAGTGAATGATACCAAGAAGAGCTGTAAAGTCTGAAACAGCCAACCCAGTCTCTTAAACATTAGATTTCCATACAGCTAAATGTTATGTTATAAATTATATTTTCAAGGGGAATGATTCTTTTCTCCCATTAAGTTTGTGACATTTAACAAATACGCTTGAAATTAATGTCTCTTTGCCATTTATGTTCTTTCTTTCCTACTGACATTCCTCTTAAGGGAACCAATCAATGGGGTGGAACTAGTCGCCTTGGTAACCTCACTGTCTGTATATAAAAGATGGATGTGGCCTCCATGACGTAACCCACTCGCTTGTGAATTCCTTGGATTTTTGAAGCAAATGTCACATGCGGATCTGAGTGAGAAACCCAAGAACACTGTACACTCAAAGGGTATTGATTTGTCAATCACTAGATAACCATGCTCTAAAACAAACTCTCCTTTATTATCTATTTTACTTAAAAGGATACCATACTTTACAAAATGAAGAACATTTTGTATTAAGTAAAAATTGAAACTAGTGATTATAACCAAAAAATACATCAGGTAAGTATTTACAGACGTTATAAAAGAAATGGGAAGTGCAGTGCTTTTCTCATAGATTTATGTACAGTGCTGCGAAAAAGTATTTGCTGATTTCTTAGTTTTTTGCATATTTGTCACTCTTAAATGTTTCAGATCATCAAACAAATTTTAATATAGATATAGACAAAGATAATCTGAGTAAATGCAAAATGCAGTTTTTAAATGATGATTTTATTTATTAAGGGATAAAAAGATATCCAAACCTACCTGGCCCTATGTGAAAAAGTGATTGCCCCCTAAACCTAATAACTGGCTGTGCCACCCTTGGTAGCAAGAACTGCAGTCAAGCATCTGCAATAACTGGCAGTGAGTCTATCCGATCGCTGTGGAGGAATTTTGGCCCGTTCTTCTTTGCAGAAGTGTTTTAATTCAGCCACACTGGAGGGTTTTCAAGCATGAACAGCCTGTTTAAGGTCATGCCAAAACATGTCAGTCAAATTCAATTCCAGACTTTGACTAGGCCACTCCAAAACCTTCATTTTGGTTTTTTTGAGCCATTCAGAGGTGAACTTGCTGGTGCCTCTCTGATTATTGTCCTGCTACAATAAGATTATTTCAGATTATTGTTTCAGATTATTGTCCTGCTACATAACCCAAGTGCACTTGAGCTTCATGGCGCTAACTGACTGGCTGGACATTCTCCTTCAGGATTTTCTGGTAGAGAGCAGAATTCATGGTTCCATCAATTATGGCAACTCGTCCAGGTCCTAAGGCAGCCAAGCAGCCCCAAACCATCACACTACCACCACCATGTTTGACTGTTGGTATGATGTTCTTTTTATGACATACTGTTAGTTTTACACCAGATGTAAGGGGTTCCAAACCTTCCAAAAAGTTCAACTTTTGTCTCATCAGTCCACAGAATATTTTCCCAAAATTCTTGGGGATCATCAAGATGGGGGTTTTTTTGGCAAACGTGAGATGAGCCTTTGTGTTCTTTTTGGTCAGCAGTGGTTTTCTCCTTGGAACTCTCCCATGGTTGCCATTTTTGCCCAGTCTCTTTCTTATTGTTGAATCATGAACACTGACCTGAACTGAGGAAAGTGAGGCCTGCAGTTCTTTAGATGTTGATCTGGGTTCTTTTGTGACTTCCTGGATGAGTTGTCAATGCGATCTTGGAGTAACTTTGGTAGCCCAGCCACTCCTGAGAAGGTTCACCACTGTTCCAAGTTTTCTCTATTTGTGGATAATGACCCTCACAGTGGTTCAAATGGCTTTGTAACCCTTTCTAGGGTGAGAGATGTCACTGACTTTGTTTCTCATCTGTTCTTGAGTTTCTTTGGATCGTGGCATGATGTGTTGCTTTTTGCGATCTTTTAGCCTACTTCACTTTGTCAGACAGGTTCTATTCAAGTGATTTCCTTATTCAACAGGTTTGGCAGTAATCAGCCCTGGGTGTAGCTAGTGAAATTGAACTCAGCTTTTCAAAAAATGTGGTTAATTACAGTTAACCACATTAATTTGCAGAAAATGAAAAATGGTCAAAATACCAAAAAACGTCCAGTGTTTTCAGGCCTCAAATAATGCAAAAAAAAAAAAAAAAAAAAAAAATATTTATTTTTAAAAAAAAAATTACAAATGTTT
>VUQI01003709.1:10062-20242 GCA_015106735.1 Paratilapia polleni | reverse complement strand
TTTAACTTAGGAAGTGTTCAGAAATCAATATTTGGTGGAATAACCCTGATTTGCAATCACAGCTTTCATGCATCTTGGCATGCTCTCCACCAGTCTTTCACATTGTTGTTGGGTATTACAAGAGGATAGTGATGATCACAGCAATGGTTTTTATACTTTTCCTCGTTAAATAAGATTTGGTTCAGGTGATCACCTCATCAGTACCTTATTAGGTAGAAATAGGTGTGCTTGTGTTGGAATTCAAGAGACACTGGAATGGAATGACTGTCATATATGTAGAGATGCTGATTTCTGAAAAATCTGCAGTGGGCTCTTAATTTTTTTCAGAGCTGTATAGCCTATGTATATATATAAAGTGGGTTACACTGTATGTAACATACACTATATGGACAACAGTATTGGGTCACACCTCTTAATTTTTGAATTCAGGTGTTTTCAGTCCCATTACCACAGTATAAAGTGTATAAAATCAAGCACATAGCCATGCAGTCTACTATTATAAATTTATGAAAGAATGGGTTGTTCTAAAGATCTCAGTGAATTTGAGCGTGGCACTGTAATAGGATGTCATTGCAACAAGTCCGTTTGTGAAATTTCTTCACTCCTAGACATTCCACAATCAACTGTAAGTGGTTTTATTGCAAAGTGGCAGCCTTTAGGAACCACAGCAACTCAGCCACAATGTGCCAAACCACATAAAGTTACAGACCAGGGTCACGGAGTGTAGAGAAGCATAGTCCGTAAAAGTTGTCAACACTCTGCTGACTCAATAACTGCAGAGCTCCACACCTCCTCCGGCATTAACATCAGCACATAAACTGTGCACCAGGAGCTTCGTGGCATGGGTTTCCATGGACCAGCAGCTTCTCAAGGTATGATATGTAGGTGGCCCAGTACTTTTGTCCATATAGTGTATAGATAACCCAGAAAACAGAGAAATTTCAACTCTGGTAAAAGTTGTGAAAAGGTGATTGTGACAGTTATTTGATTTTGCTGTGAAAAGGTAAGTGAAAAGATTATTTTTCATAAACCTAACCAAATAGTTTTGGTGCCTAAACCTATTGTAGCTATGACACAAATTTAATGTTTTCTGGCTATTTTTACATTGTTCCCCAATGACCTCCTCATCCCAGTTGTTCTACTTTGTTACATATTGAGCACACTACTTTTCACACTAACAAGGATTTTGTCAATATAAACCTGATTCCCGGAATACAGAGCTGAGGGAAGACAGCTTTATCATCACAGGACTGGGAGGCAAATGTGGGCCACCTAACCTTGTAGCAGCTGTCACCATCCCCAATGCACCTGGCAGTATCATCACAGATTGAAAGGCTTTTAAAATGTTGAAAAAATTGTGGTAACATGGAATTGTTCCAATCAAATCACTGTGGTCACAAGAGCCACTCTATGAGGACAATTTTCCACCACCCATTATATGGACAGTTCAACTTTAATGGATTTGCAGCTCTAAATAGCAAGCAATCTTGATAGCTTTGACCTTTAGGGGGACAGAGAGCCCTAGTATCCATTGTGGAGGGAGCTGGTGTATATTAACTCTATTGCATTCATTTAACCTCTTCTTTGTAAGTGACAGCAGTGTCAAACAGACAATTATAAGACATAAGTAAATGCTATAAATACAGTAGTGTACTAAAACAAAAAGCAAATACACACACATATACATATATAGATATATACAGACAGAGATATATAGATATATAAATATAAATATTTTCACAATTAATTTGCAACAGGAGCACTGGTTAGCACTGTTGCCTCACAGCAAGATGGTCCTGGGTTCGAATGCCACGATGCCACTTCCTGTGACTTATTTGCAGTCTTCACTGATTGGCTGGGAGAAATCTATGTGGTCCTAAGACCTAACAGAGAGTGGAGGGAGGTGGGTTTGGATGCCCACTGAAGGTACCAAATATGGTTTTTCACCCAATAAACGGTTAAGCAGGAAATTGCTACTCTTTTAGCAAAAAGCATCTAATGAGGCAATCATTGGATTTTCACTACTGAAGGCATGCTAGGAAGATGACTGCTTATAACAATTTTAAATGAACTCACAGCAGCGGGTTTAAAAAATACTATTTATATTCTGATTCATATTGACAGTTTAACAATATGTAAATCATTAGACTGTAAAGCAGGAATAGAAGTAAGGAGAGGTTCTCTCTCTGGAACACATTTAATTTGAATTGCATATGCTGACCTTTTTTATTAACCACATTCCACAGCGTGTCACACTTATCCTACAATGAGCTTAGTCATGCTCATTCTCATCATTTGGCCATTCGTTTCCTATTTACATCGTGTGAAGATTGCCCACTTACGCTTAATAATTTCACACAGGCTCTTGGTTGATGCTTGGAAATGTTTACTTTGCTATTACCAGGGTCCTTGCTTATTGCCTCCATCAGTCTCTGTGCTCACTTCCCTGTGGGCAAAGTCTCACTTAGTGCAAATGTGTTATTTCCCCCCCCTCTGTACCTCAGTTTCCCAGAGAACCTGCTATTAGGCTCTACAAATAAGCATTTTCAAAGAAATTATTTCATCCTCCAACTGGCAGCTCAGCTTCTCATTGTTTGGCTTCCAATGGTGTTTTTCTTGGTCAAGTTGAAGTGTTTATGCACCATTTGCCCACATGATTGAATTTGCACCTTCCCAGAAGCTGTATATTTGTTTTCTATTCTAAAAAGCAATAATCGTTACATTATTCTGATATTTCTGTCACCTGATGTGGCAATTTTCTACATGAGATTGTCCCACCATCAAGTACTATTGATAGAAAACTAATACAAATAGGTACAGAAAAGAGAACATGTGAATGTTTGAACTTAAAAAAGAAGAAAAGCCCTTTGGTTTTGCACAATCTTTTCAATTAAAAGCTAACTACTTATGTCACAGCTTAATATAAATAAAGAGGTGGTTTGTGTAAAATGGGGGGATTTGATTAGCACCAAAGTAAAAGATTACAAATGAATGTTCATATAAATGTTCATATAAATATCAAACATATTTAATAACATAACAGCAAAACGTGTACACACGTGATAATGAATTTATAAATACTCTCAAACTCCCAGTGGGAGAAATTATAAGAGGTATTCTCTGCACAAAATGTAAATTAAAAACACAATACAATGATTTGCAAATATGTGCATTTCCTTTTTATTTGCAAGTGCTGACCTTTGTTGGAAGAAGGGTTGTGCACGTTGGAGCCTCGTCTCTTTTGCACCTGAGTATCGAGAGTTTTTTTTTCTTTTTTTTTCCCATTTCTTTTCCATTTAAAGATTGCATTCTATATTAGTATCCATGAAGAAATAGCTGGGATCGACAGGCATCACTGGAGTTGGAATGAAGATCCTGATTCTGGTCAACAACAATTTTCTGGAACAAATCTCAAACTTTATTTTTTCATTGTAGAAGTAATTCCACCTTTAAGGGTTTGTTCAGACATCGTGTGGCATTCAGGTATTTTTTTTTACTTTTGTCCCAGGGTGTAATCTGGAATAAATTGCAGATTTCCTTTTTCCATTGTTTGTTTTTTTCTTTTCTTTCATCTTTAACCACAGTAATCAGTAACAGCAGGGGCCTATGCAGAATTTCTTAAACCATAAAATGGCTTTGTCATCTGGTATAGTCCCAGTGTTTTAGCCAGATAACATTCACTTTAGTCAAATGAAACTATGACATGAATTTTTTGAAAAAGGGTCCACAACACAGCCACAAACACTAACTCAACATTAATGTTTCTTTTATAAGCTTTTTATAATGTAGCAATCAGGTTAAGCTATGTTTCAAATGTGTTGATACAGAATGTATCAACAGCATATTTTTGTCCTACTTACAGCAGTATGTTAAAATTAGAGAAGAATCATTGTCTAGTTACTCCAAGTATTAACAACAATCTTCTTTTTACTATAGTGGTCCTGAATGGAATACATTTAATCATACATTTCCTGAACCATAGTTTTCTCTTCATAACCAGAATTAGTAGTCTGGCTGCAAACCCCAGTTACTGATGCGATGACTGAGTGCTATGTACGCATGCAAGCTGCCATCATCCTAAACAACTTCCTAGTGACTGTTCATAACTGTAAAGTCTCATCCATTCAGTCAGCATAGGAGATACAGTTGCTTTTAGAATTATATAAAAGCTACAAACAAACCTTTTTTCCTTCCAGTCTGAGTCTTCCCCATTTTATATCTCTCAGTCATTTTCTCAATTTTGATTAGATTGACACCTGTTATATAATATAGTTGTAGCCTGCTGGTGAACACATAATATATTTCCATAATGTGGTTCCCCACTCACCTGGGTCAAATAAGCATTCCCTCAGGGTGTTGGGGTGCAAGAAAACACGTTCTTTGTTGATTTCTTTTGGATATAGCATTGGTCAAATTTGATGTTGTAAGGTACATTTCAAGTGCCCTGCCAGAGGTTCACTTGTAGTGCAGAATTTCAAAAGGTGACAGCATTGTGAAAGACGGTGGTTACTCTGCCAAAATTCTGCCAAGTACATCTTGATCTATTTTATGTTTTCTGTTTGCTTTGGGTTGGGGTTTTTTTGTTTGTTTGTTTGTTTGTTTTGGGGTTTTTTTTTGGACCAAGCAGGAGAAGCATGGAGGACAGTGATGTGAGACTGCTGTGTAAAGTAGTTGATGTTGGTGTTAATGGCCTGTATTTGCAGCGCAGGCTAGAGACCGCCATGTCCTCAGGCATAGCAAGACAATGTGCTAAGTGTGCAGTTTCCAGAGTGTCCAAATGTCAATTTAGAGAAAGTGCTGTGAAATGTAAGTGTCTATAAACATTGTGCATTCAACATTTCAATGTAATTTGGCAGGATTTTGGTTTAGTATTCATTTATTTCTTATGTTTTGTTTCTGTGTATAGCCAGAGACCACTGCTGTATTTTCTTTTTTCTTTCTTTCTTTGTGTATTCTTGTCAAAGTTTTGTGAACTGGTTTTCTTGCCAAAACGAATAAATCAGGGGAAATGGCAATATTCAAGATGTTAAAGCGCTGCAAGAACCTCAGTTATTGTGCCCTGTGTGGCAACTAATTACCCGGGCTACATAGTATTTAATATGGCAAATTGATATGTTAAAGAAACCTTAATGTATTTGAAAATGTCTAGATAGGTCTAAAGTAGCAAAGACAATATGCAAATTTATTTTTTTTAAATGTGGCAGTGATCTCTCTACTTCTCATCTGGCTCTCAGTTTTACCTGCCATCAGGAGAAATCTGGCAGGGGAGTTCCAGAAAGCCAGCTAACTTTATTAAAAAGCTCTTTCCAACATTCACTCTCACCCATCCTAAATGTGAATGGGTTGAATTTCACTGAAGATGTTGACCTCTTCTGAGAACAGAGCACAGGCAGGTGTAGTAAAAGCTTTTTTTTTTTTTAATTGGTTGAGTAGTTTGACCGCCATCAGAAGCACATCTAGCATCATTAATATCCAGGAAGCTATACATTTGGCATTAGCAAGAAATAGCTTCTTTTCTTTTCTTCACCTCCTTCTTTAATGTCCCTACTTCATACTGGCTTGTACTTCATATTGTTTTATTATCAATCCCTGGCAACACGTACAGCCTTCATTTGCTTAAATGGGAATTTCACTTATTATTGGGTTTTTTTTTGTTTGTTTGTTTGTTTGTTAAAACTCCAGCCCCCCAAATTATGCAGTCCTATAAAAAGGTTTGGGGTTAAGGAAAATATGACTCGGTAAACCTTAACAAATATATTCATTTGTTTTGATCTTTTATGTATCTTTTTTTTAGAAATTCTTAGTGTGTGTAGATTTTGTGCCACTCATTTACTACACTTCTTCATTTTATATGGAAACATAAAGGCATCATCCTTAGATCAACAGGTGGGCAGGTCTTGCCAGAAGCCAGCATGTTCAGCTGACAAATGACCATTAGATATCAAACCTGGCCTGTTAACCTCACTTCTCTTGGAAAGCAGTTTAATGCAATGTGTGTTTCCCTGTCCTCACATGGCCCACAGCTTTGCAGGCAGACAACATCCTGTGACAGCAAATCGTTGGCTAGTCATGAATAATGTTTCTGATTTTAGGCTCAGTTTGTGTTCTCTTGAGAACAATTCGATCAATGGGGTTCTTTAAGAGCTTAAATGAAGACCTGTCCATTTGTCTACCCTTCTCTAAAATACAGGCTTACAGGTGTCTGCAAGAGAATTGTATAATACAGTGGATATAAAGTGTACACACCCCTGTTAAAAAGCCAGGTTTTTGTCATATTAAAAATTATACCACAATAAATCATTTCAAACCTTTTCCCACTTTTAATGTGACCTACAACCTGTACAATTCAATTGAAAAACAAGCAAATTTGTTAAGGGAAAAAATATAAAAAATTTAAAATGTACAATAAGCATAAGTGTGCCCCTGGTACTTCTCTATTTTCTCATGCTTCTTCTCTCTGTTGTTGCTATCTTCTGGGATTGCTACACCTATCACCACTGCAGTCTTCTGCTCCTTGTCAACCACCACCATGTCTGGTTGGCTGGCCAACAGCTGCTTGTCTGTCTGGAACTTGAAGTCCCACAGGACCTTAGCCCTGTTGTTCTCAACCACCCTCGGTGGCATCTCCCATTGGGACTTGGGGACTTCTAATCCATATGTGGCACAGATGTTCCTGTATAATTTCCCAGCCACTTGATTGTGCCTCTCAGTGTCCTCTGTCCCAGCTTGCATCTGACATCCTACGCTGGTTTGTCTCTGGGGCAACTTTGCACAGTCTGCAACTTGGGTCCTGTTGGCTGTGGTAGGCTGCTGCCTCTATGGATCTGTGTTTAGGGCCTGTTCTTGTGCTGCCATGATCAGAGCCTCTGTGCTGTCCTTTAGTCCGGCCTTTTCTAGCCACTGGTAGGATTTTGTGTTGTCAGCCACTTCCTCTATCTGTCAGTGGTATATCCGATGCAGGGGCCTGGTCTTCCATGATAGTCCCTCCTCCTGTCCCTCTTCACTATCTCTATTCAGCTGCCTGAGGCACTCATCTCGGGGGGTCATCTTGTGTATTCCTGATGTATTTGTGGATGCTCCGTGTTTCATCCTGAATTGTGGCTCTGACACTCACTAATCCTCACCTTCCCTCTTTCCTTTGCTTATAGAGCCTCAGGGTGCCGGACTTTGGGTGGAGACCTCAGTGCATTGTGAGGAGTTTTCCTGTCTTGACATCAGTAGCATCTGTCTCCTCCTGTGACTAGCTTATTATTCCAGCTGGGTATCTGGGGTAGCTGGGCATACGTATTGATGGCTTGGATCTTATTTCTGCCATTGAGCTGGCTGCTCAGCACCTGTCTTACTTTGTGGAGGTATTTGGCTGTGGCTCACCTTCGTGCATCCCTATCATGGTTCCTGTTGGCTTGTGGGATACCCAGGTACTTGTAGCTGTCCTATATGTCCACTATTCTGCCTTCTGGCAACTCCACCCCTTCGATCTGGATCACCTTCCCTCTCTTTGCAACCATTCGGCCACACTTATCCAGTCCGAATGTCATCCCGATGTCCGATGTTATTAGCACGCTATTAGCCTTGTATAGTGCCAAGAACTCCAGTATCCATGTGTGGGGCACTGAGTCGTAGGCTTTCTTGTAGCCAGTCCAGTGCTCAGATTGGTCTTAGAGTCCTGGTGTACTGCTCTATCAACCAGTAACTGGTGCTTTGAGCCTCTGGTGTTAGTTACAATGCACTTCTGAGCTGTACTCATGTATTGACTCATGTGCCTTCTCAGCTTGGTTGCAGTGATGCCTGAGAGGAGCTTCCGTGTTGTGGAGAGGCAGATAATCCCCCAGTAGTTTGATGGTGTCGTACCCTTGTGGGTATCCTTCATGATCAGCATTGTTCTGCCCTGTGTTAGCCAGTCTGGATGAGTATCTGCTGTTAGAAGCCCACTTATTTGAGCAGCCAGGTGTTAGCTTTTTCAGCCAGTAGGTGTGGATTATGTCTGGTCCTGGTGTTGTCCAGCTCTTCATTCCAGAAGCACATTGTTGGATGTCTGTCTTTGTGATGTTGACTGGTTCTTGTTCTGGGAGGTTGCTGTGGTCTGCTCTTAGGTCCAACAGCCATTTGGCATTGGTGTGACGCCTCTTTCTCCCAGGTTTTCTTCCAGTATTGCTCAGTTTTAGCTCTGGGTGGGTCTGCCCTCGTACTATTGTTCCCTTGTAGCTGGGAGTACACCCTGGATGGATCTTTGGAGAACAGGCCATTTATCCTCTTGATCTCTGCTACTCTGGTGTATCTGTTCAGCCTAGTAGCCAGAGCTGTGAGCTTTTGTTTGTCAGTTTCTAGAGCCTCAGTTGTGTACATCTTATTGTACCTCTTATTCATCCAGGACCTGTCTCTCATGACACCCTTCTGTACCTCAGTAAACTGACTAACATCCTCCTTGGCTTCCCTGATTTTGTCTTCCAGCCTTCTACTCCACTGGGGGGCTTTCTCTACATGCATTCTTGATCTTGTACCCAATTGCTTCTAGGATTACTGTGGCAGTGGCATATATGAGCTCACGGGTTTCAGTGATTCTGGTAGTGGGGATGGTGAGTAGAGCAGTGTTCACATCTGCAAGCATCTCCTCTGGGACTCTGGGACTTTGTCAGTGAGCCAGGGGAGTCGTGCCCTTGGTTGGGTGGCTGCCTTGAGTCTGGCCTCAATCTTCATCCTCAGCTCAGTAGATGCATCTGTCGTTGCAGGTGATTGGGCACTATCTAGTTCAGATACACTGCTCTCGTCTACCAGGGTTGCTCATTATGTCCATACTACTCAGTATTGTTCCCATTGTGCTGCAGCTTCTGGATCTCCAGCTTTGATAGTAGCTTTATTCTATTGATGTTATAGCACTACTGTGCCACACCAAATTGTGGTCAGATCCAAACTGTTGAACAGTAAGGACTGCTCACTCCCTGGCTAATACATCCCTATGGTGAAGCATGACTGTGGTGGAATCATCTTGTGAGGTTGCTTCTCAGCTGGAAGAATAAGGAGAATAGTACCGAGGGAAGAAAGAATGTGGCAAAAGAGATCCATTAAAGATTACCTGTTTCATAAGGCACACAATTTGAGATTATGCTGATAGTTTATCTTTGAGCACAGCAATGAGCCAAAGTATACAGCCAATACAATCCTAGAATGGCTTCAGGACAAGTCTCAGGGCTTGAGCCTGGAAGAATGGGATACTCTACCCAAATTCAAGTTTGTAAAGCTCGAAGAGACCTACTCAAGAAGACTTAAAGCTATTGTTATTGTCAGTAGAACTTTTACAGAATACTGAATTAAGGGTCTGAGTACTTCAATGAGAGACTAAATTTTTTGACTCTCTGTAGGTGACATCTTCTAAGATTTCTTAAAAGGTGTTGTCACCTTGTGATTATAGCTTCCTAGGTGTGGATTGATGAGGGAAATGTGAATTTTATCAATTTAAAATTAAAACTACATGTGTGCACAAAGTGAAGGTGTCTGAAGCAACTATAGTAATGGACCATAAGTTAACACAAGACATAGCTTCCCTTTTGTAATTTGCAATTTAGTTTGTATACAATGAAAAGATCCATGCACATTTTTTGAATTAAAAATGTGAACAAGCTTGGTGTATGTACATATTTTAATCTTTAAGACAGCATTACATCCTACAAATCAATATATCACTTTTGACTTCAGCCCCACCAGGCACAATCTCACACAGGAACCGATCCATCCCGCTGTGTCATTAGTTGTTACAGTGGCTCTTCCATCCCATGGGACTGCAATAATGATGATAGACTGTCAAGGTCAAGATTTAGTCACTCTGGAGCATGAGAGAATACAAGGAGGATGAGTACACAAAACAAAACACATATGACTTCTCATTACTGAGATACTGAGTAACTAGTTCCCAAGACCTTTCATCAATAACAATCTCAGCTGCTAAAATAGGCTGCTAGGGGGCCCACATTCTTTGTCAATCTCAAATCAATTTCAATCACTGTGTCGGAGTGAAGACTTGTTGTCAAACATGGAAATAATGGGCATGTATATTAGATGGATTACTTATGACATGTGGAACGAATTATCATAGACAGAGAAGACATCAGAACCAGAATACAACCTTACCTACAACAAAACTTACACTTTTTTTTTTTTTTTTTTTTTTGCAAACACTCGTATT
>VUQI01003709.1:0-10042 GCA_015106735.1 Paratilapia polleni | reverse complement strand
ATTTTCAAAAAAAAAAAAAAAAACAAAAACAAAAAAAAACCCAAAAAAAAAAAAAACTTTTCCTTTTTTTTTTTTTTTTTTTGTGGCAAACCTACTTTCTTAATACTATGTTGCATCAGTCATTTATTGTGACCAGCACCAACAGTTGCAGTACAAATTCAATGAGCTCTCTGGAATCATGGACGAGACCTCAGAGTAATGGAAAATTAAGTGTTCTGCTTTTCTGGCTTTGGAAATAGCCTCTCTTCACCCCAGGGGTAAAAGGGAAACATGGTTACAGACCTTTCTCTGTTTTCAAAGAGAGGCGTCTTGGTGTCAAAGGATTTATTTTTGTAAAAACTGCATATTCTAAATATTCTAATAAATTCTGTACTCATGACAAATTGAAATAATTGAACATGAAATATATATATATAATTTTTTTTAGTTAGAAACTTAATTATTAAGATACATGATACACAATTATCAAGATGATTGCCAAGGCCACCAGCATCAACATATAGGTAAATAAATAATTAAATAAATACTTTTAGCATCATTATTTTAAGTTGGCATTGGTTTTAGATGCTCACTAACAACTGCAAATAATAAATAAATAAATACATTTTTAAACTGAGTCAATTATACAACTATAACTTCAGTCCTACCTCTGACAGTGTCTTCTTTTTTTTGTTTTTGTTTTTGTTTTGTTTTTGACTTTTTTGTTTTCCTGAGTCTAGATGAGGGTTCACCTAGAGGCATGCACCTTAATCCAGATACTGTCAGATTATGACACTTCAGTTCTTTTTTTAAATGCTTTTAAGCATTCCCTAACTCCATGTCTAACTTAACAAGACTTTGAATTGTGGGTAATTCCCTTAGGTAAAGTCCTAATGTCTATGGAAATAAAAATTTAAAGGTAAAGTAAATAAATCAGCTAACTAAGAGCGTATAGCCCTGGTTTGCCGTGCATCATTTGCTAGATAGTTTGCTATTTTATTTTCAAGCTATTTGCCATTGCATTACAGGATTACTTTTTGAATGTTTGTACTCTGTCTGATTTTGAAACTTGAAACTGTTTTTACCTGCTCCTTCTGCATTTACTTGTGTCCATGGATCCCAATACCCTTGTATGATGGGTTTTGGGTCCTCTAATCTAAGCATTAACATAGCATAACTTAGAGCAGCATAATGTAACAAAAAATAATGCCACACTATGTAACATAATATAGCATAATGTGACATAACGTAACCACTGCAATGAGGCATTTTTTTGTTTACTAAAACAAGCAAAAGAAAAATGAAGGTGAAATGAGGTTACTTCATCCTAAAGCATATATCCAAAAGTGAAACACCTGATAGTATGAGGAATTAGAACATTGGCTGTTTTGGTCTTTTGTTCAGTGTTTTTCCAGAATTCCTAACAAAGTCATGTCTTGCAATAATGACCATCCTCTCTTAGTTGCTAAAATGTTTTGCTGCCAGGTTCTCTTTTCCAAACAGCTAAGTAGTTTTAATAACCTAAACTCAACTTCAGGACTGGCATGTTATAAAATGCCAATGAGTTGTTTCATCAGTCATTTTTAGAGCATAACGGTGAATGGTGAATATTAGGCTGAAATTTGGAAGGATGGAGAGGCTTTTTTAAGTTGTTTGATGAATTTTCACAGGTATGCTTGTTGTAAAAGATTATCTCTTTGTACAGGGCTGACAGAGATCTGTCAGAGCTCTGTGGGAAGATTCTCAGAGTAGCTGAAAATTCATTAATTTTGGTGCAGGTAGACAGGATAGATGAAGGTCAAATAAAGGTATCTTTTCATTAAAATACATTTCACTAAAAAGTAAACCTCCACAACCAAAAGTGTTAAACTTAGAGTTCGTTTTAGCTCCTTTAGAACTGATCATCACCTTACTCTCAAAACACAAGTAGTATATGTTGTTATACACAACATAAGTTACCGCTGATTGTTATATGATGGACCAGTACTGTAGTCACCACATTTGGTATGTCTTCATAATTAGAATTTTGCACAAATTCAATAAAATCTCTCCATTCATTACCTTTGTGTTTGTGGCAGTTGGCTAGGCAATGTAATCCAAAAATCATCAATTTCCATGTGCCATACGCTAGTCCTTCCAGTATATTTGAGCTGTGACAGGGTGTCCTCCCATTCAAATGTACATGCCCATAGTATTTCCAGCCCTTTAAAGTCAGCTCACTCCTCACCAAATCATTTTGGTAGAAGAAATCACTGCAAAAAATCTGCATACTTGTGCTCTTGCTTCCCCTAAATTATGAACATGATTGAAAAATCCCTAAATTCCTCACTGCTGTTTCTCACCCTAAATTCTTCCCACATGGCTAAAAAGAACCCCACACAAGATCATAAGCAAAAAGCAGAAATGCAGCTATGAGGCACTTCACACTTGTCTGCTGTTTCTGATGTTTCCAGAAAGTCATACACTTAAATGGTGGTAAAATATTGGAAATTTGAAAGTACCACCACAAGCCTTTCTATGCTTAATCTTTCTTTTTTGTGAAATCAAAGCTTAAATGGATACCAAATGAATACTGAGCAAAACATGAACAGAAAAAAGATTTACTTATTTCATGGATTTATCTGTTTGCTTACAGTATTTGCAGAAAAGAGGAGATGAATGAATGGCATGGTGAGTATCATACTTGGTGTCAACCATGCAGTGGATGTGAGGAAGTTTAAATGAAGCTGTCATGTTCCTTTCACTAGCAGTTAATGGATGCTGGGTTTGCATAGGAGGGGGTGAGTCTTCTATGAGCAATATTTCTATTCTGTTGTTATTGCTGCATAAAAGTAGATTGCACTTATAGAAAACTGTTGCTTCAGTCATGCTTACCTGAAATGGTTAATAACCTAAATAGCCTAGAATATATAATTTTAATTAAGCATCCAATGATTATCAACTCTTACTATAACCATCAGCAAATGCATATGTTGCTTATGTGTATACTGAACTCTTCCAAACAGTTCTTCATTTGGTGTTTTGATTGTGATAGTCAGTAGTGCTGCTTAAAGGTTATTCCACTCTGCCTTCCATAGAAAGTCCATAGCACAATCCTTTTTTATACTCAACAAACCTTTCAGTGACCCATCTTCTGCAGCCCCTCTGTCCCTGCTGAAAATTCTGGCTTTATTCATCAGTCTTTTGTACCAAATCCCTGTTGAAGCTTTTTATGAATTATTGGACAGTTTGTTGACATACAGTACTTGATGCTGAACTGCAGCTCAGTATCAAATGTCAAATTTTTAGTTCATCAAATGCAGTACTGTAATTTGTATTTTTTGTCACTTAATGAATCATAAAGTTCCTTGAAGATATCTTTCCACAAAGAACAAAACATATCGTTTACAGCATGAAATGTGTTAGCTGGGGGAGTCAGACATCAGAGCCTTTGAAGTTAGCACAAAGAAAGCACATACTCATTTTAAATGCTGTTAATAAGGGACAGGTCCAATCTTGTAGACAGAGTCTGCTGAACAGTTGATGGAAGATGGGCTTTTAGTCTGAGGAGCTTTGAAGTATTCCACCTGGGCAGAGGCTTATCCACGATTTAACAGCAGGGTACAGATCCAATCTAAAAACCCATGTTATTCGAGAGCAGACTCACATAAAAGACTCCTCTTGGGGAGTCACCAGTAAATGATGAGGTAAACTTTCTTTCACACTAGTCAAAAAGAGGCTCTTAAAAAGTCTGTTTGGCCAAACTCAGGGATGAGTCATAAGCAGCCTGATGTGTCTAATGCCACTTAAATGTGGATGCAGATAAACTTGAAATGCTATTCATGAGCCGAACTGGGTTCCATTCATATAAAACTTTTCATTTTCCATTTCACACGGAACAATAGAAAAATGGTCTACTTCCTCCAGTTTAGTTTAATGGCAGTTGCAAAACAGTGGCACCATTTTCTGGTAAGACCAGAGGTTCAGTGTTTTGAAAAGCTTTGATGGTCTCAGCTGGGTAAAAGTTACATTGCCTTTGTCTGTGTGATCCCTCATTTGGTGTTTTTATACTATAGTACCCACAGAAGTATGATCTATGATATATCTTCCTGGCTTTGTTGTCCAACAATAGTATAGTAATAGAGTACAATATGATTTTTTTGAGTCACATAGCAGAATGCGAAAGTCAGTCACTATATTGTGTTTTATTTGTTGAATGACACCAGAAACTTGAAGATATTATATGAGAAGATGTGTGATTACTTGCATTAAAACACAAGGTTGGCCTCTTTAAATTTTGCTGATACACAGAAGCAGGCATCTTGTCCATGCTTGTAAAAAGCCTATCCCCCTTCTCACATTACAACATACCAGTTCCAAATTTTCCCCCTCTGATTTCAGGTGGTTTTTTGGGTTTTTTATTTTTTATTTTTTTGGTTTTTGGGTTTGGTACATAAGAATTTTACCTGTGATGAAAGGATATTTACATATGTGGGATGCTGCCACCCCTCCATGATCACTGCTTTACACTAGAACTGAAATGGGTGCTTGTGTCTTGATGCCGTGTTTTCACCACCTAAAAGACTAATAGTGGGGGATTTAAAACGATGCCTATATTGAACTGTTGGTGTGTTCTCAGTTTGGTGGGCTCTACAGCTCCATTTGTGCATATTTGCACCTTGTTGAATGTTGATTTAAATGCATTATTTATTATAACTGAATTGAACATATTCCGAGTGATGTTAACGTGCTATTGCTTCATATATAGTCAGTGCTTACAAGGAACATAACTGTGCTTTATTGAACAGCTGAGTTTCAGTCTTTTCTAATTTAATTCATAGAAGCATGGCTGACATCTGTTTATCTTTTTCATTAAAGAGGAGGACATATATAGTCTGAGACTATGTGTGGACAATATGTAAAGAAATGTAAGTAGACTGATTTGATTGTAAAGCACAGTGACATGGCTATTAAACACTGAACTCAAGCTCCTACTGCTGGCGCACAACAAAATATTAAGTTGGTATATAGCGCCCCCCTGTGTTAAAATTGTAAAGCACACATATGCAGGTAGCTACAATGATATATTGTATGTTTTTAATTATGAAGTGTAGCTTTTGTTGATTTATCTCCACTCTTGCTCTTATAAATATTTTTTTTTTTAAAAAGAGATACAAGAAAAATGTCCAAGTGCTTAAAGAGCTGCCAATTATTAACTCAGTGTCAAAATGAGAATTCAGCAATGACTAAAAAGGCTGCAGCTGATGCCAAAGGTTGTGTCAGACCCTTTAACAAATCATGGTTGACTGGTCTGTACTAAACAAGTAGACAGAAAATTATAAAGCTAATACTACAGTATGCACTTTCAGTCAAAGGACTTTAGGTTCTCAAAACAGAAAATCATTACCATTCCTGTGTGGCAATGTTTTCATTTTCAAATATGTTTGCTGTTCTGAGTCCTGTCTGACATATTTTTTTTCACATTCCCAGCCCACTGCAAATCAATATGTAAATATAGCATAAATCTAACTAACAGAAGTCTTCATAAACTCAAAAGTTTTCTGAAATTCTGGCCAGTTTAGCCATCAACACTAAAATTAAAGTTCTGGAAATAGTCACATGGTAGTGACTATAGTGAGAAGTAGTAGAGTCACTTTTGTCACTGATAAATTGTCTCACATATGCAGGAGGCCTGTAAGCTAAAAAAGAAAAGGGAAAAAAAAAAGAAAGAAAAAGTGACATTGTGAAGCTGTGAAGGCAGAATGTGATTCAGAGTTAGTTCACACACAGGAACTGAGTGTGCTTGTGTGATAGCTAGAACTATCAGACTTTTGAAAGACAGGTTAAGAAGAAGGAAATCAAAAAAACCACAGTGGGTGAATAATAAGACTCAGAAAAAAAAACAGCTTGCCTTTCCTACCACCGTCTTTCACACCGTTTATTTGCTTATTGCATTTTCATTCAGTATTGTTTTAAGTTTGTGTCATTTTGTAACTTGGAATTATAAGGCATTCTATTTATTCTTCAGCCCATACCCATTATTACTTTGTTATTATGTCTTTGTGTCCTGTGTCAGATGACAACATGTGCATTAGTGAGGAAAGTTTATATTTTTAAGTTTGCATGATACATTTGATTATCTTTCGTTATAACAGAAGTTATATTGTAGTTTGATAGTGTAAATTAAACTTGCCAGTTACTCTAAAACAATAGAAAACACACCAAAAAATTGTCATTTAGTTATACATAGTTGACAGAATATAATTATAGATCTACCAAACTTTTGCAGTCAATATACAACCGTAGCTGGTAAATATTCCCCAGCTGCTCCACGGCTTTTGTTATTTTCCACTTTTTGACACTGCTTGTATTGCTTTGATCCACTCCTTTCTTTCTTCGCCTGTAGCTGCTTGCAGGAAGTAGTGAGTCTCTTCTGCAGTGATGATCTCAAATAGGTTGCCATCAATCTCGTATTTTTTGGCTGAAAGCAGAAAAAGATAAGGAGATAAGTTAAAGGGGATGACTTGAAGGCAAACTACTAACAGTAAAGCAACATGTGTAATGCGTGGCAACAACCTTACACACCATCAGGCACATACTCCACAGCTGTGACCACAGCCCCACGGAGGTGGATTGAGCCCAGAGGGTCATCGGCCTGACAAGAAGAAAAGAGATTAGAGAAGGGTAACAGGAGGAAGAAAACATACACAACTAAGGGGGATGTTGCTAAAAGTATTAGGCCTTATTGTTTCAGTTGTGTAAATTATTTTCAGCATTGCAAGTCAGTATTTACCTTTGTAGGATCGTAGTAATGGATATAAGCAGGGTCATCTCTAAGTATGAACTTTCGCACCTTCCAGTTTTTCCTTCTATGTCCCTGTGACAAAAAACACAGTTGAGTTAACAGATTCAATTTTATTGCTTAACAATGAACATGGGTTTCTTCTTTCAGCAAAAGTGACACGATTGCTGTAGATTACCAATATTTTTAATCGCTGTCTGCAAAGGATCTTTTGCAGCAAGAGATAACAGTGGCTTCTTATCACAAGATGTCAGGAGACTTTGCAAGTCAACTGTCTATGAGCATATGTTACAACAAAAACACTGGGAGAGTTTTTCTTGTTTTCTGATTCACCTGTTTAAGCAAACAGCCCTGTTTTATGATGTTTCCTCTGAATTCTTCCTTCAGAAGCACATCCTCATCACTGGAGTAGCCTTCACAAAAGAAGCCACTGTCAGCCTGCCAGCACAATGAAACAAATATAGTTTTCATTATTCCCAACCTCATTAATTCCTACGCTGGGCTTGCCAAATGTGTATATTCTGACAAATGCATAAAGTCTATTTATAATACAGATAAAATTTTGATAAATGGTAATGTTTACTCAGCTTAACTTACAAAGTAGTAAAGAGCTTTTGTATCATCTAAGAAGGCTGCTTGCTCTCCACTCTCTGCTCCGTCTTTTGACAGGTCACCTGCAGGCTGGAGAAAACCCTCATTCATGAGCCCTGTTGCTAACATGAGTGCCTCAGGCCTGTTTCTTGCTTTCTCCTTTGAAATCAGCCAGTCTACCACTGTCACACCTGTGCAAAAATGGGGAAGCATTGAAAAATGGTGAGAACATTTGAAGTTAAAAAAAGAACTTCTTGCACACCTGTTACATCAACAAAACCAAGACAGCTGTACCGGTGAAGCAGTGGTTGAAGACTCGATTATCCTGTTCCAGTTTTAACTCTTTCACTCCGTCATCCTGGTCTTTCATCAGTGCGTACAGCTCACTGAGAAAACACAATGCAAGTACTGTCAAAGCCATTCTTTCATTCTGTGAAAGTAAAAGCACTTTACAGTTCACTGAACCTCACCTAAGTAATGATGTTCCAATCATCGTTTAGCAACTGTAACTAGGCACGTTGGGATGTCAGACTTCACATTTTTTTATATATGCTGAATGCTTAAAGTAGGTAATCTGGTAGCAAGTGTTGATATCAATTAAGCAGTCAACTGTTGTTAGCTGCTGCTGCAGTTCTTAGAGCATAATGAACACATTTATTGTTCCTTTTGAATCTATTGTTCAACAGCAAGAAAATTTAACAGAACATACGCTAGGTTGACTGTTTCAGGCAGGCGAATGGAGCGTCTGGTAGATTTTCTGGCAAACTTTTTTCCCCCTTGTAGACAGGTAATGGCTCTCTTGATGTCCTTGACCCAAATTTCTCTCTCCTCCACATGCGAGGCTTGGAAAAAGTGATCCTGTTTCTTCTCAGTGGTAACCTTGAAAACCAACTAAATCAAGCATATTTAGTCAGTCTAAAAATTTGACTTTGCCAATTAAACAAACCTTTAAATTCTGTACTTTATTTCTTAAATTAACTGTAGTCCTTCATACTCTGTGAACAGTGTCTTTATCACAGATCTAATCCATCAAAACTAGTTTTCATTTACACACCATATGGACAAAGGTTATTGGGCCACACCTTTTAATCTTTGAAGGTATTTTCAGTCCCATTGCCATAGGGGTATAAAATCAATCACCTAGCTGTACAGTCTGCCTTTACAAACATTTGTGAAAGAATGGGTTGTACTGAAGAGCTCACTGAATTTGAGTGTGGCACTGTAGCCACTGTACCCACTGTCGGTTTGTGAAATTCCTTCCCTCCTAGATATTCCATGATCAACTGTAAGTAGTATTATTGCAAAGTGGAAGTGTTTAGGAACCAAAACAACTCACCCACAAAGTGATAGACCACGTAAAGTTGCAGAGCGGGGTCACTGAGTGCTGAGGCGCATAGTGCGTAAAAGTCGCCAACGCTCTGCTCACTCAATAACTGCAGACTTCCAAACCTCCTCTGGCATTAACAGGAGCTTCATAGCATGGGTTTCCAATGCCTAACAGCTCCTGGAGGTGTGATGTGTAGGTGGCCCAGCACTTTTGTCCATATAGTGTACTTGATTGGTATACTTGACATTTTCTTACCGTCCTCTTGCCAAAATCCTGACAAGGGCTGATGAGTGTTGCTCCCTTCAGTGGAATCATCCCTTTTGGTGAACGGTCTGTTTTCTTTTTATAGAAGTCCACCCCATCTTCTGACAGCACCACCCACACTGCGCTCCAGGAGTTTAGCAACGTACCCTGAGGATCAATAAGACAGGGGACAACAAGCTGCCTTGAGAAAAAGTGCAAAAGAATTGGTTGAGGTTATATATTCACAGAATTAAAAAATGCACCACTCTTCTAAGGATGATTTTCCAAATAAATTTACTCCTCAAGAAGACATTATTTATTTAGGCTGAACAATATGTGGTAACAGTAAAACAGTGCTCATATATGCTTGATTTGTCTAAACAAATACTGATTTGTGATGGTATAAATTTATTTTGGAAACCATCCTGAACAATAGTAGTAGGGAATTTTTAAATTTTCAAGTCCACTGGTCACTTAAATATGACAAAAAAATGTTGCCATTCTGTTTAAATCATGTAGCATGAAAAAATCATGTAGCATGAAAAAACCTAATTTTTATTTTTGGATGAATTTCCTCATATAAAAATTGTCTGTTTTTGGCCAAATTGTCTGTTCTGTGTAGACAACACTGGCTCATCCGTTGAGTTTGGCTCTTTTATGCTTGAATGATTTGTAAGTCACTGTTAAGTGGCTTAAACTCTTGGTGTAGACTGTGGTAAGGTATCACTTCCTGTTGCATGCACAGTGTTGCTTGATTAACTAACTACTAACTTTCACATAGTGACTTATTTTCATAGTGTAACCTACACATGCTTTATTAATAGCACACTTCGGGTGAATCACCTGCAAATTTATATTCATATCATTCACTCATTGTGTCTTTAGGGATCCGCTAGCTTCGCGTAGCCTTTAGCTTAGCTTGTAGCCGAATCACTGTCAGCATGGCTTCTCCTGTCTCACCTCTTTCCTGCTCTGTGTGTAAAATGTTTAGCTATTCCTCGGCCTCCTTTATTAATAATGATACTTGTAATAAATGTAGCCAGTTTGTAGCTTTGGAGGCCAGGCTCAATGAATTGGAGACTCGACTCCGCACCATTGAAAATCCTGTAGCTAGCCAGGCC
>VUQI01003703.1:0-10026 GCA_015106735.1 Paratilapia polleni | reverse complement strand
AACAACAGAGCACCACACCTTACCCACTGGAAGATTATTATCAGATTTTCAGAATGCTGTCCTGAAACGAATGAGAAAACACATGTACACCTACACAAAGCACTTCTGGACAGACCCAGCCAGTGCTGCCGCCGGCATTCACAGGTTATATGTATGTGAAATCGTCCTTGAAGAGCTGTTGCTCTTTTGTCTGTGTCTAAAGGAAGTTTGTGTGTCCCAGGCTGACTCCGAGCATCCCTTCAGCGGTTTGTGTTGCCACGCTGAGAGCCTGTCAGAGCGGCTCAGTGTCAAACCTTTCAGCCCCGCTGAGTCAAGCTGACCATGAACTACCAGACCAGCCACACTGGCCGGATGCTCGCCTTTCTGCTAGCTGCCTGATGTTCCCCTTCCTGTTAGGTGCTAAAGAAATGCTGCCTGTCAAGCCTGTTTGAGGAGTCATCAGATACAGTATAGGAAACAGACACAGCTGAAGAAGGCCGAGGTCACTTTAGCAGTTTTTATTTCATGTAATGTGCCTAGCTTTCTCATTAGAGTAAACTGAGCTGATCTGCTTTATGTATCTGTTTCACCTGCCCCTGCTAAATAGAGTCCAAGTTTAGTCTAGTTGGGGATAACCTAAATTAATTTAAAGTGACACCTCTAGGCATGATTACTTCTAGTACTGGATGTTATTCTCCTTAATGGTGGCTGGTAAGCTAGAATGTATGCAATATATTGGAGAGTTTCTTCTACATTTGTACCTCTTTAACAGCTGGGAAAGTTAGAGAGCACAAAAGGAAAGCTGAAGGAAGTGTGTGAGTCTGTGGTGCTTCCTTGTCCCTGAACCAGACAGGTGGCATTTTCTACAGGGAGAAAACTAGGCCTAGCTACTTAAACTCTAACATGCCATTCACAAAACTGTCAATTAAACGTGACCCTGCTGTTCCACAGGTATAAAATGTCACAACTTCCTCGAGTCTGAGTACCCACTGTGTGTTCTGTAGGCTTATTTAAAAAAAAAAAGGCTTATCTAAAAAAGATTTAGATAAGCCTGTTTAAAATAACGTTTGGCACAAAATTCGTAAAATGAACAACATTAAAGGGCAAAAGTTTGGTCTCTTTGTCTTACCTTGCCTGACAGTTTTCAACCTGACGGGACCTCTGCAGTTCTTTATCACGGTGTATATGTCGTACAAGGGTAATCCCGAAATCGAGAGGTTCTCCACTTCGAGCAGCAGCTCCCCTTCACTTAATTTCCCACTTTTGTAAAGCACCACATCCTCGTTAATTGGTCCAATATAGGCGAACTCCCCGTTCTCCGCGCCGCCACGCAGCGGCACATTCAACTCCCCGCGGGCATCTTTAGACACGGAGACCTCGTTCACCCTGGAGGTCCAGTGGTTTTTCTTTAGCACGGGTTTGGACATTGTGAGCAGTTCACGAGCCGACACCAAACCGGGCGGGCACTGCCACTGGGATAGGGAAACACAGTCACAGCAGTGACGGCTCTCTCAAAAAGTAGACTTGTATCCGAGTGAAGCGCAGCAAACTTTCTTTCTCTTCCACACAAACATGAGTGCCTCTGACAGTATTGTCCTAACGCTCTCCCCCGGGGCGACAAATCAAGCCATTCCTACCTGCTCTGAAGTAACTCCTTGCTGTGTAGTTATTCTTCTCATCATTTTCTCAACATCCCTGCAGTTTAATCCTCCTTTATCGATGTCATTTTACATCTGCCACGGTCCCGCTCACGACTCGTGTCCACTTTTTAAATCCTCTCAGTTGTTCTTAAAACTCACTTTCAAAGGTTTTTCTTTCTCTCTTCCGGTTAACAGAGACCGTACTCTTCCTCTCCCCGTATCCGACCGCTGACTTTATCCGTGGTCGACACCGTCCTGGGCTCCTTTAACCAGGTACGTCGCTCTGGTGCGTTGAGCTGAAAATCATTCCCACTCTGGGCTCCGCTGTGGTGCTGGAGATGTGTTGCTGTCCGTGCTGCATTCACGCGCTGTCGAATATTTTGCGTTCAAGAAAAGGTCACGTGAATACCCATCACCAATGTGGGTGAACGCTGTTGCTTTTTTAGATACTACATACTATAACAACTTCCTCCATTAGGACACATTCCATTGTTTCTGTTTATTGTTGTTTCAATTTAAATTTAACGTATACAAATCGTCTTCAAAGTAAGACGGGGTTTGTAAAATGCGTCCCCTTGAATACGTTGCAGTAAAAATTCATGTTTGAAGCCGATACATTTAAATTATAAATGCAAAGTAAAGTAGCGCCTGTAGGCTACATGGAAAGACATCTTACACAGTCAACTGCATGAGTTAAATTATTTATCATCAGACATAAACTGACAAAACGACCAGATCTATTTTCTGTAAAGTAGTGACATATATACCCATTTCTCTGCATAATTTACAGGATTAGTATTTACAGTATCAACATGGTACTGAGTTAAGGCACTGCCAATAAAACTTTGAGTATTGAATGTCGGAGCCTACAACAAGGACTTGAAGGTAGCAGCATTACAATGAGCGCATGCGTGCTGCTCAGAGCAGAAAGCGCTATCTTGGGTGCCCCTTTCACGCAGCTTTTGGCTTTTCCAAATTACAGGCTGGTGTCAGTTTGTTTATTTCAGGCAGTTAAAATTAAATTAAAATGTGCATTTTGATAAAAAAAAAAAAATGCTCCTTTTTAATAAAATATGCAGTAATATCAGATATTTTCAGACATTTAAATATGCTCATATTTGCCTCTGTGAAGATTTTAGTAAAGGACTTCACCAGATTCTCAAAATTAGTTTTTATCCATGAGGCTTGATGTAATGAATCTGACTGAAATGCTTATCTAATCATAACCTAGTGAGTCAGGGGTTAACCCTGTGATCATGCCAGTTTAGATTCCTGTATTTCAGGTTAGACAGGTGATGTTTTCAGGCTTGCCTGAAACCTCCCCTCTCTGATTATGCAATGTATCTTTGCACCTGAGGTATTGTGACAAAATTAGTTGTAGGCCTAGGTGCTGTTTTGTTTTTTTTGTTTGTTTGTTTTGTTTTGTTTTTTTAAACAGAAACACTTGTTGGCAATCAAATCTAAGAATCAGTGAGATGATAAAAAATGATGCTAGAGGAGGACAATCAGCTTGACAGGCAGCAGGCCGAGACAACAGGGACGAATAAAATGTTTGATGGAATCAGATGGGCTGGGCCTCTCACCTTGGGAGCAGCAGATGAGCTTTTTTCCAACCTAAAAATAACAGTAAAGCACTCCTGGTCCCAGTGGAGGAAAAACTATCAGCCTGGATGGCACAAGAATAAGTAAGTGCACTTATATAGCTCAAACTGTAACTTTCCCTCATCTTCATCCATTATTAGCTGCTCATACATGAAATGCATGATAAATATTTGTTCAGCTCAGTGCCATTTCCAGGGAAATTCTCTCTGCAAGCAAGCGATGAACAATAAACATTAATATAGAGAAGTACTTAAAACATGACACGGGGCCCAAGTGTCATAAATTATGAACACTTTCATTCATCCACAGTGCACCATTAAACTAAACAGCCCTAACACTGCATTCCTAACTACCCCATAAAAATACATTAACCAGAGGTAAGCTATTATGTAGTACAAGAAACAAAAAGTTTAGTCCTTTTGCTGAGAGACAGACTTATCCTTTAGTGGTGCTGATAAACTTAGAATGGGAAAGGCTGATGAACACACACATACCACATGCATGTTATCATCTAATGACACAGCAAGAGTCAGAGGTAATATAGTTGGCTAATACAGCAAAGTAAAGAATTTGTTGTTTTTCAGTTGCACCAAGCCTCAAGGGATGCCACTTGGCTGTGTAACAGTGTTGGTATAATGGCCAAACCATGTTACTACATCTTCCTCATTCCTCACATGATACACTCTACCCCAAAAAGATAGTGTTTGCAAATGACATCTAATAATTTTGCCCTTGAGTACTTTTCTAGTGTGAGTCATTGGGTCGGCAATTTGTTTTTCCCAGAAGTTTTTTTCTTAACTAAATACCTACAAAACTGACACTCACCATCAGCCTCATTTGTACGTTGGGTTTAATGCTAATTAGCAATACATTGTGAACATAGTCAACACTGTAGCTGCGGCACATTAGTATGTTTGCATTGTGACTCAGCATTTTAGCTCAAGGCACCATTACGTGAAAGCGCAGTGTCACTTGACTGGAGCTTCTGCATGGATGTAGACTCCTACTCTTGTTATTACATTTCTACAACCTGGGAGTGGGTCACATCTTTTCTTGGTGTTGTATCCCTTATAATTAAATAAATTAACAAACACTCACTGGTCACTTCATTAGTTACACCTTGCTAATACTGGGTTGGACACACCTTTTTCTTTCAGACCTGCCTTAATTCTTCATGGCATAGATTCAACAAGGTGCTGGAAACATTCCTGAGAGATTTTGGTCCACATTAACATGATAGCATCACACAGTTGCTGCAGATTTGTCGGCTGCACATCCATGATCTCAATCTCCCGATCCACCACATCCCTGGCCATAGTGGGATGGACATGGTCAGCAACTACTCAGGTAGGCTGTGGTGTTTAAACAATGCTCAGTTGGTGCTAAGGGGCTCAAAGTGTGCCAAGAAAAAATTCAATTCAGGTTTATTTATATAGTGCCAAATCACAACAATAGTCATCTTATAGCGCTTTGTACTGTAAGGTAAAGAGCATACAGTAGTTCTGAAGAAAGCCCCAACAATCAAAAGATCCCCTATGAGCAGCACTTGGCAATGGTTGGAAGGAAAAACTCCCTTTTAACAGGAAGAAACCTCCAGCAGAACCAGGCTCAGCCTGAGACTCAAGCTCAGGTCCTCCACTGGAGGCCTGAGAGTTTGAGGGTTCTCTTTTTTTATTTGATCCACCAGGCACAGTGTCTTGGGGTGAAAGGGGTGTTAATTCGAGGAACCCTCCCTGAATGGCCAGAGAAAACAGGTGATAGTGATTTGAGGGCTAGTAAGAAGAAGGATGATAAAGGGTTAAAAGAAGTTTTAGAGGTGATGTTTGAGTTTGGTGCATGTGTATTTGTGTCTGCATGTGTATACGTGCCAGTAACTTCTAACGTCACCTCTGAGGGGGTCAGCTAGCTCCTCTGCCAGCTTCCTGTCACACAGTGTCACCCAAATCAGATCGACAGAGGCAGCCACACTGCCACGGGCCCAAAATTTCCTATTCCCTTTCCACACATCCATCAGTCTGTATATGTCAGCGTCTTCTTCCTTAGTATTTGCTGCCTCTCTGTATTTCACTGTCATAGTCTCTCTGTCTCTCACTCAGTTACAGACATGAATAAACTGCAAACTTTTGGTGCTATGATGGTGAACACATACACAGAGCCACCTGTACGTTGTGATATCTCTTGAGGAACCAAATCATAATCATTGTCTTGGTATTCAGCACTAAATTGCATGTAGTACCTACACCGCAATCAGAGAGTCATTCTTACAGTAGATGCTGTCATTTTACAACCATGCATTACAAGTTATATAACATGTCCAGTGTCATGCAGTACATAAAATAAATCCTCAAACCCACTGATTATGTGCAGATCTTGTGGAGTTATCTATGAAAGTTATTACCTTGTCACCGAGAGCTCTCATTTAAACAGCGCTTTCACATTATTACACTCTGTCATTGTGCTGCTGTGTTGTAACAGTAGAAGAAGAAGACAGTGTGATGAGCTTAGTGATACCGCTGACAAGTACTGACAGATTGTGCTTAATGGCCAACAGTAATAAAGCACCCTTCAATTATGACAGCTGTGCTCAGATGACTTTGGGACTACTCTGTGGCAGATCTCCACCATTAGTAGCTTTCATTGTGTACACAGTGACTGAGCCATCCATCACTTCTGATTTTAAGTCGTGTAATGTGATATATTTTCTGTTAAGATTGAATATGAAAGTTACTGTGTAATGTAGTTTTAAAAAAAAGTTTTTACACAGAATTATCAAGCAAAAATTAGCAATAAAATCTGATAGATTAAGTGATATCCATCCTTGGGGGTCCAGTCAAATTGTCTGGGAGCAAGTAAAAGAGGGAAAGTTGCTTTCATATCTTTGTTGTATGGCTCCAGAGAGATTAATCAGCAAACTAGCTCCAGGAGGATTTTTTTCAACATTAAAAAGTAGGGAAGACGGGAAAGAAAGAAAGAAAGAAAGAAAGAAAGAACATGCTTTAAATTAGCGGTAGCTGTCATAGCTGTAGAAACAGAGTGGACTGTATAATGTGATGTGGCCTGACATGTGGCCTTTCAACACATCCGTCCTGGAAGCAGCTTCTCTTCTCCCCTACATCTCATATCTCAAAGCTTCCTTCTATTTGGAAATTTCCAACAGCTTTGCCTCTGACATTTCACATTTCAATCTTTAATGATTTTGCTATCTTTGCAGACTTTGTGTATATGAAATGACATGAAATGAACTCCTTATAAATATTTAACAGAACTCCACATTTCTTTTTAATTCTTAGGATCTCTAATGGGTCAGTGTAGTCTCAAAACCAGAAGTCTGGAAATTTCTTTTTTTTTTTTACTGTATTTCGAACCCATCTTCTGCTTTGATGAATGAGATCAGACTGTTGCAAGCTATTGCTGCACCACCCTCTACATGCAGAGAAACAAAATGTGTTTCAGTGGATGAGGACCTAAAAGCACGCGCTTGTGTATATTCAAGCTGAGGGCCATACATGGTCTTATATTATCTGTGGTGTGATATCGTATTGATGCACAATTCTGCACATCTGAGAGGCAGCACCTGCATCATTCATAAGTCACTAAAACCATAGGAACCCTCTCTGAGGCCTATCAGTGCATCATAGCAGAACCCACTGAGTGGCTCCCAGCATTGTATAACAAAGGAGTTTTGTTCGGGTCATGTCATAGCTGACCTGTGACCTTTCTGTGCTCATCACTTAACACAGGCTCCGCAAATGAGGAGGATCATTTGTTCTGCTTTAGATGTCACTTTAATCTGTTTTACCTCTGTGCCCTGATAATGCCTCATTCATCATAATAGCCACAAAGCGTTGATGGGAAAGAGAGAGAGAGAGAGTGCAGTAGGCTGAGAGGGAGTGACAGAGAGAAAAAGAGTGCAATCCTACTTTTAACTAAAGCAGAGCTGCAAAGCTCAGTGTTGCCCTGGAAGATTAAGGATGAATGGCTCAGCACAAAAAGGCCAACAGATTATCAACGGGGCTGCAGAGAGCTGTCATATCAAAGCCAATGACAGGGTGAGGAGGGTGGGGAGTCAGTACAGGGACTAATGAGTTACTTGGAATAGTTACTGTAAGCTGTGCTGTGTAAGCTGTACTGGAGCTCTACTGTACTAAAATGCACTCTGAATGGGGCTCTATTCTCTTTTTACAACTGAGCTTTTCAACTAAGGGCCAGACAGGACAGGACTGGGACACTGAGTGAGAGAATTATCCACAATATTCAGCATATTTAGGAGACTAAATAAATGTCAGCACATTCTCAGAGCTGGATGTGATCCCAAGTAACAAAACATGAGCTGGATCTGATGCAAATATTTGGCTCAAACTTAACGTTGATATAGCCCAAAACAGGTAGTCTTCCAAATAGTGTTTTCAAACCTGCAGGAGAATGTCATCTTTAAATTTGAACGTGCATATTTATATTTGTATACAGGAATGGTTACACTTAAACCCATCTGGGACCTGTTTTGAATAAGTATTGGCCTACAGGGGGAAATTCAGTTGGAAGGTGTGTTTGTTTTGTTGCTATAACAAATACACCTCTGTATGCTCTGCAAATTAATTTTCTCTTATACGCCCTGAATACAAGAATCCCCAGTTGCTGATAAATTGTAGCACTCAGCATGTCTCCCAAACACTACTGCCTGCTTTGATGATGCCTTCAGACGGATGCCATATGGGTCATCATGTCAGGAGCGCTCTGTATTGCCCTCCAAAGCTCTTCCTGTCAGTGGGAACCCAGAGAGGATCATCTCCTCTTTTGGACTGGCAGCTGAGCAGAGTTAAGTATCGTTTTTTTATCTGCATTTTCAGGGCCTTAGTAAGGGGATTGACTACATTTAATTGAAGACAGCAGGACATTTGTGCATTTACATTAAAATTAAGAAGTTTTGCTTGTTGCTCTAAAATTTCTTGCAGACACTATATAATCCTTGCAAAAGCACATATGGTTTTATTTCTCTCTGGCTACATTATAATCTCATCATCCATACCCCATACGGTAAAGGCTGTCACTGATGCTACTTGCAGTTGCATTTGGGTAGAGTGAATTTTGATGGTGACTTCAGTTTAATGTTAACATCAGTTCCACAATAGACACTACACTTAATTTGAGCTGTTACATTGTTACCCTGACTCTGAGTGCAGTAGTACTGAGTTTCAAAACATCACGCAAACCCTTGCGTCTTCTGTTCTGAAGCTGAACATGTCACTCAAATGCTAAATAGAAAATGATCAGCACTTGTTTAGCACTTTATAACCTTAGCAGCAATGCAGAGCATTTTGCTGTGTCTTTCTCATTCACAGGCATACTCATGCAACAATGGTCCCAAAGCCAAAAGAAAAATAAATAAATAAAGGAAATAGAGTTGATGATGATACGTGATGATTAGCTGGATTTGACTGGGTTAGGTCACGTGTGCCATGTTAAAGCATAACTGAATAATTCAAAACACAACAGAACGTCTGCACAGAAGAGGGTTTTTCTTAGTGCTCTGCCACAGCCCAAACAACCACACGGCCTGGAATAAAACAGAAGAAAGTTAAATGGGCATTTTAGGGTCAGAGCCCAGCTGTACGGGCTTTTGATGCTCTCTACTTGAAATTTTACATGTTCTTCTATGGTTTGATGGGTGGGGAATATGTGAAGAGCAACCTTGTGGTACCATATGTCTATCTTTGATATTCTGTCTTCTCTTCCTCTATGGTATATTCTAAGTCCAATAAAATACACAACAAGAGGCGAGAATTTAAAAAAAAATGGGATTGTGAATAGAGAAGTGTTCTGTATTCACAGATGGATACTCTATGTTAGGACCATATGAGCTGCCCAGCTTGCCCTCCGTGCTCTCCTCCTTGCCTTAAGCAACTGTTTTTTGTTTCTTCCTGATTTCAGATGTGATTACTTGAAGCTGCTCGGCCAGGCAACATGAGGAGGCATTCGCTCTCCTCCACCTCCTTCTCTTGCACTATTTCTCTGCCTCTTTTTTTTTTTTTTTTTGCTGTCTACTCTGTGTAGCAGCATGTTTCTAATTATCCCAGCTGAAGAAAGCTGCCCAGAGAATCAGTGGAATTAGTTTAAAGTAACTGATTCCTTGCAAGTGCAACATGAAGAAATATTTTCGTAGGGGCTATATAGCATCAGCTCATGTAATACAAAGGTTTGTAACTGAAATGTGTATTGCAAACAAAACAGTCTCATAAATATTCACATGCAGCCAAAATAGCAGAAAGGAAAATATTTGATTTCATGTGAAATTTTGAAAAATGTATCTTTATACAAAAACAGAGTTTGTACAATTCTAACGAGCTTCAATATGTGGTATGACCACCTTTATTATTCAGCACAGCCTGAACTCTCTTAGGCAAGCTTTCTCGTAATTTCTTTAAGTAGTCTTAAGGAATAGTTCTCCAGGCTTCTTGAAGGACATTCAAAGCTCTTCTTTGGATGTTGGCTGCCTTTTGTTCCGTTCTCTGTCAAGATGATCCCACACTGCTTCAATAATGTTGAGGTCCGGGCTCTGGGGAGGCCAATCCATGACTGATAGTGTTCCATTGTGTGTTTTTCTATCCAGGTATGCTTTTACTGCACTGGCAGTGTGCTTGGGATCATTGTCATGCTGAAAAGTGAAGCTGTTGCCAATCAGATGCTTTCCAGATGGTATTGCATGGTGGATCAAAATCTGATGGTACTTTTCTGTGTTCATAATTCCATCAATTTTGACAAGATCCCCAACACCACTGGCTGAAATGCAGCCTCTAACCATGACAGA
>VUQI01003700.1:0-10211 GCA_015106735.1 Paratilapia polleni | reverse complement strand
ACTGTCTGTGCAGTGACTTATATTTTTGTGCATGATGTGAAATTTAAGGAGTCACTTTTCTAGTCTTAGACTACAAGCCAAATTTAACCATACATTCATCCAGCAAAAGACTGTCTATATACAGACTACAGGCTGTATGTGAAGGTTGGAAGTAGCCACCATGTCGTCACCACCTGGTTTTGGAACTCATGCAGTGGAAGCATCCAGTTTAGCTTTATGACTGCCACCATCTTGATTTTCTGAAGCCAAACGTCATCGTATTTGGACAGGAGGGGTGCTAAGTTATCTGCTAATGCTAGCAAGCTTGGTTATCAAGCTGAAGCAAGCTAAAAGTGAAGCTCAGACTTCTTGTATGGTGCAGTTTGTTGGCTGCTTGCTGTAGAATCTCAGTCTGTCAGGAGAACCCTGACTCTGGGCACCAGCCATTTAAAGCTACTGCCAGACAAACTGTTAGCTTAGCACTAAATCTCTACTAGCCTCAAGTCTGTTTGGATGAAGCTATATATTTACGATGTAGACATAAGAGTGGTATCCGTTTAATTTGTCCAACTTAACAGCACCATCTCAAGTCGTTTTTGCCCCATATGTCATTCAGATAGTGTGTTTGTAGGTTCACACACTTTTTGCTTCTATTTGATTTCTCTGAGTAAAAAGAAACTGAACCAAGTTCTCAAACTTGTCAACCAGCAAAAAGTATCTGTGTGAAAATGCCTCAAAGCTCCTCTGAGCAGAACTAGGCTAACTTGCTCCCTGTGAGCAACCTTTAAGGCTTGACTACAAATTTTACAGTGCTCTAAAAGGTCACCAAAAAAAAATGAAACTGCAGCTTGTTCTCCATTGTATAAGACTTTAAAAAGCCAGAACAGAAACATTTTGAATGGTAATGGATATTTGTGAGAGATGAGAGCCTTAAATAGTAAGGACTGAAATTTTAAAAGAAAAATCAGGAATCCAGATCCCCTCAGTGCTTAATTTGTGGGGAAAAAGACACACTGACTGATCTGTACTTACCATAATTATGATGGGCCTAAATTTGTCAGTTTTGGTTGGAAACTGGTCCTGCCACTGAACAGTGAGCTGCTAAAACACAGCCTGTTTGTTGCCAGTAACTCTGAAAGTGGTGATTAGATTGAGGGAAGCTGCAGAGACACAGCTGATATTATTGTTGCAGTTAAAAAAAAAAACTGCACTGTCATTACAACTATTTTATACAACTATTTTATTAGGCTTTATTATTGAATTGTTCAATTTTCAATTTGACAAGAGCGGAAAAAGATTTTAAAAAATTAATGAATTACTGTACATCGGGTTTTTTCCAAACTCTGTCAGCACATTATACAGTTCATTGTATACAAAAGGGAAACTTTTGTGATTATCCCAGCCTAAGGCTGCACAGAGAGACCCACAGAATCGAGGCCCCTCTTTCCCAACAGTTTAACATGACTGCACCATCAGCTGATGGTCTAGCTCTCTGGTGAGTAGATCTTGATGAGGTGTTGCAGTTCGGTGGGATATCCGGTGGCTGGGCAGCGATGGTTGGCTTTCACATATGTGTATATGCAGCGGTAACAGAAGACGAAGCCCGAGGTGGACAGCACTGTGGCGTTGGTGTGGGGCTTCCTGCACAGAGGACAGTTCCTGCTGTCTAGGCCCGGCTCACTCTGATCCTCCTGCAGGTGGAGCGGGGGTGGAGGAGCGGGGAGGGAGGTGAGGGTTTTCACCGTGTTCTGGTTCTCCGACGAGTACCACCACTCCAGGAACTGCAGGAAGAAGACGCCCAGAGAGAGGGAGGAGGAGAGGGAGATGGCCACGCCCCTTGCTGCTTGTGACATCAGCCACCACGCTCTCTGCATCAGGCTGTGGACACAAGAACAATGCATTGTGGGTGCTGAGTTTAATGTTTTTCTTACAATATGCCTCTTTAAGGAGCTGTAACATATCATTGAGTGTAATAAATCTGTTTGTACAAGCTCTTTGAGCAGAGGCTCTTCCATCTATAAAGACCAATGAAAGAGTCAGAAACACTAATGCAGTCATACAAAGTAAAGCTGCTGGTGTAGCAGGTGTGAAATACCTCCTCCATGCTAATGTTTACTCTAAGCCAATGCAATGCTGCTAACGTGTGGCGTAGTAATCACAGACCAACAGATGAGCCCCACAGATTGGCCTGTTCTCACCATACCAGACAGCATTTAGAGTCAGTCAGCCTCCCTAAACAAGTCTGAACCAACCATGCGCCCAGCACCAACCGTTATCTCTAAATGTGTCACGTTATACTGGCCTGAGTAAACAAATGCGAGGCATACAAACATCTGGTCACCATCAGAGAGGTGTACTACGAAGTAAGTTCCACACAGCCGGCCTTTCTTTCACAGAAAGTTACCTAAAACCCCAGTCAGATAACGGGTATCACAACTGTGGCTATCAGCTTTCTCTGTTAACACAGGCCTTCTGCTTCAGGGAATGTGTGCACTCATATTGGTTCACCGAATCAAGCGATCAAAGGCACACAGCACGCATTAGAGCACATAGAGACACATTTAATCACAATGTTCAGGTAGTCCGTGTTTTACGCTGCCATATACTGAAAGAAGTGTTCAAAGTGCTTAAACTTTTGGCCAAACAAGGTGAAATGAATCTGACTGAATATTCTCTGTGGTAAACACCAGAAGACTCATCTGTTTTCTAATCTGTGTCTGATTTCAGAAGTTCCAGCTGTGTAGAACAGGCTTGGACTATCAGGACTAAAACAAAGTTTGTTTGTTTTTTCATCACTGGCTGAATGTAGATTAATTCCTGTGGCAACGCAATGCATCAAATTTGTCCTGCTGGAACTGTACAGCATGGTTTCCCCTGTGACATCACCAACGTACGACTCAGGCTGCATGAAAAAATTCTCTCGGCTGAGAATCTGCATTCCTCTAAGAGCACATGGAAAAGGCTCAGTGACAGTGTGATGCTTCTACCTGATGTTAACCTGAAACTGAACATGAGCTCCTACACACCAGGCTATTATGGCTTCACCACAGGTTACCATGGTGATCAGCTTTGTGACACTGAAAACTCAACATCCTTCACTAACCCATGAATCTCACTTTTCAGTACATGAAACAGTTTGTGAGGTGTACCTCCCGCCAGCTGGTCTGCCAGTGGTCCTGGCTTTACGTTCCATGTCTCTGATATCTTGAGTGTTAAGCCGTTCCAGTCTGGCCCCGGCCAGCCACAGGAGGGGACTGTGGGTCCTGCTGACTCCAAAGACAAACAGCAGCTGCTGACAGAAGATCCAGGCCTGCCAGGCTGAGCTGACGTATGGGTATGCTGCTACGGCCGCGCGGTACAGCCTCTGGCTCCTCGTCTGCGCCAACCGGATGGAGAAGTCCTCCTCGTCCCTCTGCCGCGCCAGCGTCGCCTCCAGTTTAGCCTGCAGGTATGGCAGCAGGCACAGAAGAAGAAGGGAGCACCAGCGGGACCTCCTGCTCAGCCCGAGGCGTACAGGAAGTCTCCGCCCACCTGAAACTCTTTTCAGGCCGTAGAAGTTCTCAGAGAAGGAGGCGCTGCAGTTAGACAGGAAGTGGTTCTGGAGGAGGACGTCCAGCAGCAGGTAGAGCTCGTCAAAGTTTCGCCACAGGAAGCTAAAACGGGATGGGTTGGACTCTGCCAGAACCTGAGAGGGTCACCAGGAATGGGGCTGTTAGAGCCGAACACACATCTACAAAAAGCCAGTGACAAGCACTTATAACAACGCACCACAACTCCCTGTCGAAAAAGGCGACACTCACCTTGATCGCATGTTTCAGTGCCGGCCTGACCGCCTCCATCAAAGACTCCTGTGCAAGGACTTCAAACACCGACGGCTGCTCGCTGACGGCGGTGGACGTGAGATGGGCTCCGGCCTCAGCCATGGCTGCCGCACAGACACAACACGGTTACCTTTCATTGTACAGCACACGTGTCCTGTATGACCACTGTACTCAACTCCAGGTGGCTCCATCCTTCCAACCATCTGCATGAAGGAATGCTTCCCCTTCATGACAACAGTTTTAACCCATTTGGCAACACAAGGAAAAGAAACAAAACAAGACAAAAAAAAAACACTTCTGGGCAGGAAAATGTTAAAGAAAACTAAAGTAACTAAATGAATAATCCATATAACTGACAGTAAAACCTTTCATTAAGCTGACTGAGGACACTTGTCCTATTTGTATCATCCTGACAGACAGAGTCCTCTGAGGACCTTCATATGGGAGAGCATAAGTAAAATGACCTATGATTAAAGTTAGACTTCTAAATGCTTTCTGATTGTGTTTTGAGGTATTCCTAAACTTGGAAGTATAAAATAAAAGCAGTGAAAACAGCCATTGTTCCACCACATCACAACTAGATCACCTCCCAGGTAGCACAAACCTTCTCGGCTTGCTGCATGGAAAAAGGAAAACCAGCAGTTGTCGCACTAAAATTTGCCCAAAATGTCACCACCTCACTGCTCGCTTCTCCCAAGGTCACTGCAAAGGGAAGAGTATAGCATGCTGCCAACTCTGAAATGTCACTATAAGCAAAGCAAGTCAAATGTTCATTTTATCCTTTAGCATGATTTGAAAAAAAAAAAAAAAAAAACACGGGAAGAACACAGGATTTGCTGGTCTTCAACTGCCTCAATCGATTAGCTTGTTTGTGTTACTATGACATTTCTGCATTTTTAAAACATCAAAATCAGACAGCAGCGGAGCAGCAAACCCTGTTCTGGTAGGTAAGATGACTGCTTCTTGTCGAAGGAGTCTGGCGGCTTTCCCCACAGCAGCGCCACGGCTTCAGTCAGGGAGGATTCACACGTCATGACTTTGACGTTTCAGCTCTCTCCTCTCACTCTCTGTGAATGGGATGACTTAACTGTGGATCAGTTGCTTCGCTTTGCCTATGCTGAAAAGTTTAGAAACTTCACCCCCCCCAAGCATCACTGGACGTGCCAGCCAATCAAAGTGCGTTTATTCAAATCGCTTGGCACTGGTGATAGCCAATCGTATCACTTTGTGAAACTATCCCAAGAAAGCAAGGTTGCCTGTGCAGTTTGGCATCGAAACGAACCACAAAGTGCCAGTCTCAGCTTGGTTAGTTTGCTTTGTGATTGGCTGTCTCTATGACGATCATACCAGAAAAGATACCGCCCCAAAGACATGTCCATCCTCAGCGATCAGACAGGGCTGTCTGACAGCAAGTAAAGTGATGAAAACACTCCAGTCTGCCTGACTGTTTTTATGATCCCGTTGTCAGACAACAGAATAAGTACGAGATATTGGCTTACTGTAACTACACTGAAAGCACTTCACACGTGTTAAAAAACAGTGAATGCGATGAGAATTCGTTTTGACATGACTGGGTCATTCAGGTCTGTAGTCATATGACTGCACTTTGCAAAACAATTATCCAATACAAGATTGTGTTTAAATTCTTGTGCAGCTCCACTTTTCACATAATAAATCTGTAATGGGTCACAGGGCTGCACATGAGCCTGAAAATCATGTTTTCTACGCCATTTTTCTGATTTTATTTCTGTTTAAATATTCTGATTTCCCCCGTGCCACTCCATGTACAAAATCCTGGAAACACCCATGTTTGTGTGGTATAATTCTAAAAGTAGAACTTGAAATGCACATTCTGGGGACACTGGAGACTAATATTAACTTAAAATTACTTCCAGGCGGTGTATTCAGAGACATTACAAAAGAGATGCGCTGGGAGCGGGAAAGC
Source organism: Paratilapia polleni (assembly GCA_015106735.1). Lineage (NCBI taxonomy): Eukaryota > Metazoa > Chordata > Actinopteri > Cichliformes > Cichlidae > Paratilapia > Paratilapia polleni. The sequence continues at coordinate 4,466 of VUQI01003700.1, read as the reverse complement.
AAACCTTAAGCGTTTTTAATCACATTTGAGGGGTGATTCTGCAGTTTTTATGTCCTGGGGACCACCGACCTTTAAGTTTATTTGGATAACGCTTGAAAATAGCTGCCCAAACAAGTGCCAGGACGCATTTGAAGATGGCTGCAGATGGACGAGGCTTGCCTTTCGAGGGACGCTGATGCATTTCCTCTTAATGTGGCCATTATGGCTCCGTGGGTCACGCTAATTTTGTCTCCACTGTAGAGATTATACCGGTGTAATGGCCGTTACAGGTGGCCAATGTGTGTACTTACAACCGAGGTACAAAGTGCAAAATTGGCATGACCCACAGAGCCAGATTAATGGGGAAAATGAACCCGAATTATCCCTGAAGGCTGCTCCATGTCTGCCTTAAACAACACAGGTGGCTGAAGTTAAACACTTTAAAAGCTTTAAAACCGCAACCACCTCCGCTGAGACTTGTTTTAATGAATGCTCTGAAACACATTACTTGGTGCTAATGCTAGGTAAGTTAGGCACTAGGTAGAGCTAGTTTAGCCCAGTTAAAGTGATAAAAAGTAAGCGCTATTAACAGACTACAGGGAGAACCACTTTTCACTTCTTTATTTATACAGTCCTGTGGTCAAACTTCCACAACATACCTTCCTCTGCTAGCCGTTAGCTCTCAGCTAGCAGGACTGTGTCGCAGGCGTTTCCTGGCGTCACTTCGGGCTCCGTCTACATCACACGAACCGGCGCTGCGCTGGACATTGCGACGGAGTCTGCCTCTGTCCCATTATCAACCACCCGCAGTACAATGTGCACTGTCCACAACAAACTGCCACTTCCGTTTACACACGTTCTCATTTTTTTTCAACAACGTCATCACGCACACGGGCCTATTTCGGGCCGCTCCATCGGGTTTAAGGTTGGTGCTAGAGTGGATAGCCGGAAGGGGCGCTTGGCTGTTTCGCTCTCAACCAACTGAGGTCGCTACCCGGCAGCCTCAGCTCGCAAACTTAAAGATAGAGTTGGCTGTTTAACACACTTTCTATGCAGAATATATCCTTCACATACAGTCTGTAGTTTTATCCCAGCTTGGTTGGGTGGTGCGTGTCAAAGTAAGATCCACATGAACCCCGTGACCCACGGTTCAATATTCTCTTCACCTGTCAGTGGTTTTAATGTTATGGTTGATCAGTGAAAGCACTACAAAATATCTCATAAGCTCGTCATACACTGTGTATGTCATGTTCGTAAATTTAGAAGCAAGCTGTCAGGTAAATGTAAAATATTTTCCTCTGTTTTTCAGGGGCTCACTCAAACAGTTACCTTGATATACAACTTTCCAACAGGCAGCATTCATTTAGGTGAATAAAAGACTTCATTCAAAATTAGTTCTATTATTATTAATAGTAGTAGTAGTAGAAGTAGCAGCGGTATTTGTTCACTGTTTTGTCTTTACATCCAGAGCTGATCAGTTTTGTCTTTGAAGAAATCAGCTCTTAAATTTATGATTTTTTTTTAAAATTACAGTGTATATACAGTGTTTAACACATTTATCAGAATACCTGCCATAAAAACAAGAAAGACCATCTAGCATCAGTGCTTTAATGCAGACTCTTTTTTTGGTTTCTTACTTCATCATTGAACAATGAACAATATCCATAACTACAAGTGGGTCTGCGTCTGGGTAATCTCTTGATTCCATGCCCAATCTCTCTTCTCTTCATTGTCTGTCTAGTTCACTAAAGGCTTAAAACAGAACAAAGCAAAAATCTAAAAAAGAGGGAAACCCCAGTGTGTCTGTACAGATTACTGTGCAGGCCCAATCACATCACTGCGGCAGTGCAGTTTGTTAGAATGACCTTGAATTTAGGGACTGCGATCTTCCTGGTAAATGGATGCTGGATATGTAACCTTTTTTGACTGCATAATGTGGGAACGTTGTAGAGTAATTGTGTAATGCTTTTATGTCTGTCTTGTGCACACAGAGAAAGCTCACTGCCCTTTTTTCCTTTTCCTCAGCATACCTCTGCTTCTGGGCTAAGTTTGCCTGGATGGAAGACAAACATTTTTGACCCTCACAAACATAAATGTAAGTGAAGTGAATGGCTGGCATCGCAGAACCACCAGTAAGAACACTACTCTCAGCAAATCAAGTCTGCTTAGATACTGTACGACCATAGACTGTATATAAAAAATGGATGTCGCCACTGTGACATCACGTTTGGTTGATGAAATCCAATCGCAAAGCCTCAAACTGAATGTTTTTGCCATCACCTTCTTGGTGTTTTGAAAACAGACGTGGCGATTTAGGGACGGATCTGACGGAGACATTGCACGCTCATAGGCTAGCAACTGTCAGTCACATGGTAAAGTGTATCCTGATTTGTCCTTTTTTTTTACTTTAAATAGCACTATAATTTACAAAATAGACATCATGTTGCATTTAATAAAACATGAAACTAACGACTGAGACAATAAACTCATGAGGAAAGTGTGCTGAGGTCACAGGTCTAGGGAGCCAATGGGTTGTCTTTCTGGAGACTTCCATACAGCCCCCTGCTGGCCATTAAAAAGAATGTAGGTTTAAGGCTTCTGCATAGGCTTCTCTTTTCAGACCTGTAAACTACATCTATCTTTTGTATAAAATTTATGGCTATGATAATAACACCTGTTATCTTGCATGATTTTACCTAGAGGTACACACAGGTTAAATAACAGAGGCCCAAGAACTGAACCTTGTAGAACTCCACAGCATTCCTCTCTGATTTATGAGCCTTAAATGAAATAACATACTATAAGGAATGTTTTCCAGAAGTTGTTGTGGTCGTTGCTGTATTGTAGCTAATAGGAGCTAACTGGCTCAATTTGCTAGTAGTTACTGGCCTTGCTATCTTAAGAGGCTGGAGACATGGCTGAAGAGGATTCTTTACAATAAAGTAATAATTGATTTAAACTTTTAATTATCTGTTTAAATGTTTAATATTAATCACTTGAGCTCCATTGTAGAATTTTCTAGACCTTCTGGTTCTGGTGCTCAAGGGCAAAGCTGTCAGTCCAGCCTTGTCTAAAACAGTGCTAATGTTCACATCCATCAGTAAGCTATGTGAATTTTGCCAGGCAAGTCTGCAGTTCTGCTTACTTGTGTGTTACTTTATTTACTTCATAAAGTAACACAAAAAAAAAATGTACACACACACACACATAAGATCTTCCCAAAATGTTAAAAGTCTTTATATAATATTTAAGTCGGTCAAAGGGACAGATGGAGGGACGCCAAGGAAACCGGGGGGAGAGAGAAACACGATGACAAACATCAGACGAGCACCACTGCTGAGTTTAGTGGATGAGAGGAAGCATTTGGCGATTGGAGAGGATTAGAGGATTATTAATGCAGCTGACTGCACTGAAAGTCTCCATCAGCATCATCATCGTCATCACCGTCCTGTCTTTGGTTCTCTCTCTCTCTCTGTCCATCCCCTGCCTATTGTCTCAGCAGTATCCAGTCAAGTCAGAGGACATGTAGAAGCTGAGGAGCCAGTATGGAGATGTACGGGTTCTTCATCATCAGCAGGAGGGGTGAGTCAGGTATTTGAAAAGCATTTGCTAAACTGTGACTGAAATGGCTTTATTGATCTTTATTGGGCTTTTTTTTTTAATAGCACATTTTAGAAAGCATTTTTAGGAAAAACTTGCTGAAAAAATTGATTTGGTACTATAAAAACATCAGTGTCATCAGGCTGCTCTGTGCTCAGTGATTTTGATTATGCAGTTATATTTGGATGGGGATTGGGACATCAGATAAAAAATCAGATTGCTGTGATAAATTGTACAGTATCCCACAAGCTGATGAGCACAGTGGAACAATTAGCAGCTAATGAGCCAAACATTTCAGTCAGGAGTTGGTAGAAACCAAAAACAGAGTGAAGTGAATACTGCAGCGTGATCCAAGTGGACAAAATCAAAATGAATCAGTGCAACTTTAATTGTTTATCAGATCCGTGAAAGAGTGACCTAACTGATTTAAATATACAGCTCCGGAAAAAATTAAGAGACCACTCCAAAATTATCACTTTTTCTGATTTTGCTATTCATAGGTATATGTTTGAGTAAAATGAACATTTTTATTTTGTTCTATAAACTACTGACAACATAACTCCCAAATTCCAAATAAAAATATTTTCATTTAGAGCATTTATTTGCAGAAAATGAAAAAATTGTCAAAATACCAAAAAAGGTCCAGTGTTTTCAGACCTCAAATAATGGAAAAAAACAAGTTCATATTCATTTTTAAACAACACATTACTAATGTTTTAACTTAGGAAGTGTTCAGAAATCTATATTTGGTGGAATAACCCTGATTTGCAATCACAGCTTTCATGCGTCTTGGCATGCTCTCCACCAGTCTTTCATGTTGCTGTTGGGTGACTTTATGCCATTCCTGGTGCAAGAATTCAAGCAGCTCAGCTTTGTTTGATGGCTTG
>VUQI01003698.1:3086-13268 GCA_015106735.1 Paratilapia polleni | reverse complement strand
TATATCTTTAAGACATGCCTGTAGTTTAGGTAATTGGTGTTTGTCATCTGGCTTCATGGATAAGTACAGCTGGGTATCATCTGCATAGCAATGAAAATGTATGCTATGTTTTCTAATAATACTGCCTAAGGGAAGCATGTATAATGTAAATAGAATTGGTCCCAGCACAGAACCCTGAGGAACTCCATAATTAACTTTAGAGTGTAAAGAAGACTCCCCATTTACATGAACAAATTGGAGTCTATTTGATAAATATGATTCAAACCACTGTAATGCAATGTCTTTGATCCCCAAGGTATGTTCTAATCTCTGCAGTATTCTGTTCACTTTGTACTTAACTTACCTGAGATCACTGATAAGTAATAGGTTTATTCATTACAGTGTTAAAGACACAGTTGTATAAGCATCAGCGCCCTCTATAGACAAAACCCTGTCTGACTTAAAATCTGATTTTCTGGTAATTCAAAAGAAAGTGATTAGACTTAAGCTTTCCAGATAAGACTTACTACATACTCTTCACCAGATCCCGAAAAATCCTACCTCTACTACTATTATGACAGTAACTGGGGCTCAACTTTACAAAGTACTATGTAATAAGTGTATCTTTGTATCTGGTTAGATAAAAAAAAAAATAATAATAATACTATCATAATATGTTATTTATCATCACATTTTAGACCTAGAAATATGGGTTGCAGTATAAATTCACAAAAATTACTTTGATATCCCATTTATGAATACATAACGGAAAAAGTGCACTATTATTATGCTCCTCGGGTGGACTAGACTTAACAGCTCTCTGAGGTTAATGTACTTGCAGGACACCATTGTAAATGAAATCTATCTATCTAGTTGACGGAACACATAAAGAAAGATTAAAATACAGCATTGTGCTTTCATGAACAGTAATCATTACATATTATTATGACGTTGTGGTACGATCATAGGCATTGTACCACAATGTCATGCTGCCATGAAGAAAAGGGTCAAAATGACCTCTTATCTTTCAGTAGTGACAGGAAGAAGTAGATCTGATGTGCAAACAGCTGAAATGAAACACAGTGTTTTTTTCTTTGCTGGAGGCTAGGCTCACTCGTACAGACCTTGAGCCGCTGAATGGGCATTTTCCATTTAAACCTGTTTTACATGTTTCCAAAAAAGGCTCCAACCCAAATAGTTGGTTCTCACTGGGATCCAAAAATAGTAAAATAATAGTAAAAAATAGTAAGACTTAAAGTACAAATTATAATAAAAACATTATTGTATTTAAAAGGGGATAAAAATGAAAAACAGTGGAAATAGAAAATTAAACAGATCTGGCTGAAATGCATACTGGTATACATTCTGTCTATCGCCACATTGGAACCAGTTCTGTAAGATCATCTTTTTTGGTAGAAAAGCAGCATGGCTGTGACAGCACTTGCTGTACTACTGATTCCCACAAGACATTACTTGGAAGTGATGACTGGTATCTGCTGCACTCTAAGCTGTGTTTGCCCTGCATTACTGTGGTGCTAGCTTGTATTTGCTGCCTTTCTTTCATTGTGATGTGAAGATGAATGTCACAGCCCACAGGGATAGGAATTCATTTGCCCACCGACAAGTCACAGTCCGTTCAATCATTCATAGTGGTGTGCAATACAGCAAAATTTGATTCAATACCAAGTAAATACTGGTCCAGTATTGCCGATACCAAGTACTGATACGATACTTTTATCTTATAAAGGCAGCTTATGTCGGGGGAAGCAGTGTGTCATGATTTATGAGGTGAGTCATCTGAATCTGAATAAATTTTAATGACCACTAAATCACTGTGAGTTTTGCTTTCCACTTTAACAAGTTAACACAACAAAACACACCTTTCAGCTTTTCATGTTTTTTTGAAAATGGGTTTTTTGAGACCTGGAATGGAAATGTGTCTGCCTGTAAAGCACTTTGGGTCCACATCTGTTGTTTTAAATGTGCTATGTAAATAACACAAAAGGGTTATTATATTCAGACATTTTGATAGTTCATGTTTGAGGCAAATTTTTTTCATTTAATACAATTCAGTGGGCTGAATAAATTATTTGAATGTCTCAATATAGTCTATAGATGATCAGTCTGCCGAAGTAACAACTATGATGACAAATAACACTTTAATATTAACTAATGCTGAAGATCTGACATGAGTCATGACTGAAACATTACTTTCACCACTATTTGAGCTACCCAGATATTCTTTGCCTCTCTGGAAGGACTCTGCTAGCCAGTGGGCTTTGTCTCTGTGCTGGGGGTCTGGGTCTGTCTCAGGTATTTCCCTCCTCCTCTCTTCATTTCTTTTGCTGCTGGTTCTGGGAAAAGGATTTCTTTTTTGTGTGTTTCATGGGTTTATATAATCTGGTGATGTTGCCACAGTAGAGAATTTCCTTCCTACACGCATCACTGTTTGCACAGTTTTAATTTACAGTCGTAAAATATCTCCACATGACTTTCCTCTTTCTCACTCACTGCAGCCTACATGTCTCTGCTCAGCGCCACATGAGTCAGTGACCACATGACAACTAAACACAGCAGAGCAGGGGAGGAGGGGGAGGAGCAAAGTATGTTTGCATGAGAGGGGCGGTGTTTGCACAGACGTCTTTTTGATGAACGGGAGCGATACACTGAACATAGAGGGGAGAGACAAATTAAAGCCTATCACGCTAGTATCGATCCAATACCAATACCAACGTTGGTATCGATATTAACGATTTTTGGATGGATCTCCCCCCCCCAGTTGCCTGTCTTTTGTCATCACTACTTATGCTTTTGTCATATCCAGCCACTCCTTTCTACCCTGTGGTTACCCTACCTTTCTCAGCTACTTGATTCCCCACATCCACCTGCTAACTCATTTCCTTGTTAGCCTCACTGTGCAAGAGTCTTGAGCCACCCCTCATTTCTTTTTAAGTCGTCTTAAGCCATAGTTCTCCAGGCTTTGTGAAGGTCTTTCAAAGTTTTCTTTTCTTTGAAAATTGGCAGATTTTTCCCTCATTTTCAGTCCAGTCCTTGTACCTGACCATTTTCAGAGGAATGTTTGTTTGTTTGTTAAACCATTTAACACTGATCTATGAATCATTCGGGCATAGAGAGGTCACCAAACTCATGGGATGAACCAGTGTTGTGTCTACAAATAACAGATAACGTAGCAAAGAACCTATTTTAAATTGTACCTTTAGCAGCTTTAGCAGCCTGTCATAAAAACACATAATTTGTTCTTATTTCTGTAGTTGAATCTATGAAAACACCAAAGATAACACAATTTGAACAGGCATAAAACTGTATTTTTGCACCGACAAGGTGATTCCCAAAGAGCTATTAGCAGAAATTTGGCACTTCTTGGCATGGTGTGCAGTGTGTCCTTAAAAGATTTGAGTAAACTGGACAAGTGGAGGACACAAGAATAAGTGTCGGGCCTAAAAACATATCTACAACAGATGAACAGTATTTGAAAGTCTTGTCCTTAAGAAATAGGAAAAATCCAGCAAAGACCTGACACAGGACCACAGGATCCATCTACTGTTCACTGAAGCTTCATCAGAAATGGTCTCAGTGAAAGGGTGGCTGTCAAGAAGCCATTCTTAAGGAAGGGAAACAGGGAGAAAAGGCTGAGATATGCCAACTTACAGAAGAACCGGACTGAAAATCAGTGGCAACAGGTCTTATGGAGTGATGAGTCCAAATTTGCAAATTTTGGTTCAAATCATTTTCAACATGTAAGAAGGAGGAGTGTCTACAGTCAGTCATGGTTTGGAGCTGCACTTCAGCCAGTGGTGTTGGGGACATTGTCAAAACTGATGGAATTATGAAAGCAGAAAATTATCATCAGATTTTGATCCACCAGGGTTTAATCCTGAGAAACAGGATGTAGACTTCCAAGTTTGACGCTGTGGGATTGCATTTGTATGGTAACACCTTTTGACCCCTCATTCTTTCTGTTGCAGGCTGCTTGCACCATTACCATAGTTAGCTGAAGTTATTATTAAAAAATAAACATGCTTATTTCCTGGGATTCCAGGATTTAAAATGTCTAATTATTGGGAAAAATATTAAAACCTATGTACTACCATCTGGAGAGGGTTGGATTGGCACTGGCTTTATTTTTCAGCATAACAATGATCCCAAACACACTGCCAGTGCAGTAAAAGCATACCTGAATAGAAAAACATAACAATGGAACACTATCAGTCATGGACTGGCCTCCCCAGAGATCGGACCTAAGAAAACAAAAGGCAGCCAATATCCAAAGAAGAGCTTTGGGATGTCCTTCAAGAAGCCTTGAGAACTATTCCTGAAGACTACTTAGAGACAAGAAAGCTTGCCTAAAAATTTCAGACTGTGTTGAAGAATAAAGGTGTACAAACCCTGGTTTTGCAACTATTTCCCATTTTCCTGCAAAATATTAAAAAATGAGGGGTGGCTCAAGACTTTTGTAAAGTACTGTATATACACTGGTTTACATTCAGTGGAGTCTTTCTTCCTTTTTTAACTGCTTGTTTTTTTTTTTAAGTTTTGAGTACCTGCTGATTTTGGCATTCATCTACACCCCTTGTCTGCTCTTTCCTGCATCACCTTTAAAAAAGGTGAACTTTACATGAGTGTCTGACCTGGGCAGAGCACTGTTGGTTTGGTTGCTAATTTGGTAAACAACTGTCCAGAACTGTGCATATACCTATTGTCCAGATCAGCTAATGTTAGATGCAGTGTACAGTCTGTGTGTTGTTTTTGCTAATATGATTTCTCAACTGATTGCCAAGTGTTAAGTGGAGATGGAAGGAGCTGTCATAAAAATAATACATCTAAAATGTAAATTTCCTCTCTGCGGACTTAGGAGGTGCAAGTTGCAAACAAGATCAATAAGATGCTTAAAAAATATGCATTTTGGTTCCAGTTAGACCATTTTTAACAAGTGAATGTGAATATTGACTGGTGAGCTGAGGTACATAACACATCATTCAGTACAGCAAAGAGAGCTGCTTTCACCTGCCCATTGGGTCTCATCTCACTTTCAACAGGATCTGATTTAAAGGACAGTCTTTGATGTGTTGTGCTAAATAGCTGAACCCTCTTTGTGACCAATTAGGCTTCAAACAATATTGTTTGAGAGCCACCTCCTTTATTTGTTGATGCGTCACTTAGAGAGCTGGGAGACAATACCGTCCATTAACAGAAGGAAAAATCAATACCCCAAAGATTAATGGGCTTTTTAATAGAGCACAATTATATTCCAACATGTCTGAATGCACCCTTAGTTCTAAAAGGATGGTCTAATTTCTTGTGTATGAGGCCACGCATTCATGAGTGTAATTATGTTTGGCAGAGGTCTTTCTCACTGGTTGCAATTCTCCGGTGACAGGCCTGCATGTGGCTCTGGATGCATCAATATATTTTGATTCAGGTTATCAAAGGGTGTGCACACTTTCCAGCTGCCACTTCAGCAAAAAAAAAGGAGAAGGGGGGGAATGAATAGAAGAAATCTGCTTGTGGTTGAAAAACAGACCTCTCATTAAAAACAGAGAGAAAATAAAAAAACAGACTGTCACACAGAAGAGATGGAATGAAAAACATAACAAAATAAAAGGCTACAGACAGCTCTGCGCAATGTGACTCCGGCTAATTAGTGGAGTGGAAGGAAGGGAGCACTGCTGTATGGAGAGTCAGGCCGAACATCCTGCTGCTGGACGAGGTGGAGATGCAGAGCAACCGGTCGCTGAAGGCCGCGCTCAATTCACAAGACTCTGGTAATGAGGGAGGATTTCTTGAATGTGTCTGAATATGAAATAGCAGGAATAACTAGAAGATAGAGGAAACTGAACCCAATCCCACTGTTTCACTACCTCTGGTCTGCTACTTTTTTTTCTTCACTGTTTTGAAACTTGCTGCTTTTACTATGATTTTACGCATTTTTTTTTTTTTAAACCACAATTTTACCCAATTTTGTCAGTGGGCAGCATTGACACATAATTTAGCAACCTGTTCACATAGTTTGAAGAACTCACACTTAATTCAGGTATTCAGATTTTATCCGTTTTTTCAGTTATTCCGTTTTTTGTTTTTTTTAATATTAAAGAGTTTTCCTGATACCCCAAAAGAACCTGTTTAACATTTACCATTTTATTGGGGTATTTTGCATTCTATGTTTTGTTGTCTTTCTTCTTTTATTAAAGTGCAGGATCTGTATACATTCTCATGCTTCCTATTTACTACTTGTGATTTACTGAGCTGCTGATGACTTGTAATAATAGGTAAATTTAAGCATAATTTTAAAGTCTGTACCTTTGGGGATTATCTGAATCAGGTTCAAGACAAACTAATGGGACACAACCACACTTCACATAAAGTTCACCAGAAAGTATAAAACATTACACTAAATCTCTGGGGCACAGGGTAAACACAATGAGGGGACAGTAGACCCACCCGAGCATGACCAAAAGAAACGTGATCCACTGCAAGGATTGCAGTTAACCTTCTGTATTCTCCTATAAAAAAAATCTTTACTATCCCGCAAACACTTAGGAACTCCCCCCATTTAGTTTATAGACCTCCATCTCCAACACACCCACACACAATGCTGTTATCGGTGGCTTTGTGCTCCAGCAGAGGGCCAGTTATCTCAGAAATTAATGGCAGCAATAAGCAGCAGCAGGAAGACACGGGATGATTAGCAAAAGCAATCAGGCTCTTTATTAGATTTATAGGAACAAAGACGCAATTCAGTCTGCAGCAAAAACCTACAGGAAGACTAATGACTCATCTGTTCCCGAGCTTCGGTGAAGAACAGAAACTCTAAGCAGACATCCCAGCTTCATGGAACAATACAGGAGGAGAAAATTGTTTTAGAGAGCGATAGTGGAAACTACAAAAGGAAAAAGGCTGTTTTCTGAAGAAAATTGTTGTGAAAGCTGAGTCAGTAAGGACACAGCAGGAAGAGAAAATGGAGTAGAAAGGTGTGTAAGAGGGCATAAAAAGAAAAAAAGTAAAGGTAGAAAATTTTACACTAAGACTACAATGAAGGGAAGAAAAGTGTACAGAAGAACAAAAAGGAGGGGGAAAGCAAAAAGACAGGGAAGAGAAGGAAGTGTGCAAGAAAACCAAGATCTTCAAATTTACAGGATATTTTCAGTTTTCTTTTACATTACGTACACTTGCAGTTTACATTTTTTCTGCCTTTAACCGATCTGTATTGTGCTTGGTACACTAGGCTTGCATCTTCCTTCCTTACTTCCTTACTTCTAGTTACTGTAGTAAGCTCCCCAGCCACTGATCTGAAACACATTTTTATGTGCATTTACAATCAACCTTTCAGTATGCCTTAAGCAATTCATACCTTTAACCCTCATCCTACCAACATATCTTACATACATGGACTACCGACTGGGGTCCCTGAGGACCCCAAGAATAATTTACTGTAAGAAGCAACCATAATAGCAAAATAATGATAGTAATAGCAAAACTTCTTTCTTCTCATTACTAGTTGTGTAATTAATGTCATCAAAAGAAAAAAAAAAAGATTATTGTTATTCTTATTGCAAGGTTACAATTAATTTGCATATTTTGTAAATTGGAAATCGACACTTTTCTTTAATACAACTTGCAGCTTTTATCCAAAGTACAGTCCACATTATTATTTAACAGCTTATTTCATCCTCTGACTCTGGAATCACTTTTCAGTAATTTCAAGTAAGCATTATTTGTGTTGTATTTATATGATGAAACCAATCAGGATCATTTTGAACCCAGTATAACATAATTTGAATAAAAACACAATATACACAACACCAAGCAGCCCAGAGATATAATCTCTCCAGCGTGTCCTGGGTCCATAGGTGAGGGTAGAAACGTAGCTCGGCCTGTAAACTGACAGTTTCGCTTTCACACTCAGCTCTCTCTTCACCACAACAGGCCGGTACAGTGTCCGCATCACTACAGACACGGCACCAATCTGTCTGTCGGGCTCCCGCTCCACTCTCCCCTCGCTCATGAACAAGATATTTAAACTCCTCCACTTGGGGCAGCAACTCATTTCCCAACCTGGAGTGGGCACTGCACCCTTTTCTGGCCTCAAACTTGAAGGTGCTAATTCTCATCCCAGCCGCTTTATGCTCAGCTGCAAACCACCCCAGTGCAAGCTGGAGGTCACCGCCTGAGGAAGCCAAGAAAATCCCATCATCTGCAAAAAGCAGAGCTCCTGTGACCACCGAATCTGACACCCTCCACCCCTTGGCTGCACCTAGAATGAGTGACAAATGGCAGCCCTGGCGGAGACCAGCACCCTCCAGGAACGAGTCTGACTTTTTCCTTGCAATGTGAACCCTCTCATTACAGTTGTACAGGGACCAGAAACTAAACACAAAGCTAAAGCTAAACACACACTACAGGCAGTTATACCACACAATCTGCCTCATGCTATGCTCAGGGCATGCTAGCTTGTGACAGGAGGAGCAAACAGTTGCTACCTTCCTGCCTTTGTTTGGAGAGCAAAGGTAACACCTTTTTTCTAGCAGGTGGGTTTTTCCTCCTGCTGATGTTTTCCTCCTTCTCAGGAGGGTCGTTGTTGGAGCTTGCAATGAACCAGCATCAGCTCAAGGCATCTATCTGTCTCAGGCAGCAATGTCTCCAACGTTCTGATGACGTCTCGTCTGGGAAGATCTCCATCCAGACAATGCATGCAGCGACGTCTTGGAGTTTTTCTTCTTTAAAATGACTGACAGAGTACCCCTACCCCCACTTGATACTGTATGATACTGTAATTTAGGACCCATCACAAATGTTAACTGAATAAATAGTTTGTTTATTTAAACTGCATAGGTGGAATTGTGTGCTTTTGGCTGTGGTTCCCTGGGAAACCAAAACATTTGTATTTTTAAAAAGAACTAATCAAAGCAGAAAGAGAAAATGTGACATCATTAGGAGCAAACTGACAAAGTTATAAAAAATTGGAATGATAGAAGAAAAAAAAAAACACCTGTGAGATATGACAGAAGATATACCTCTGGGGTCTGCACAAACCTCAGTCAGTATGATAAGGGTTAAACTAAACCTTAAATTGCTCTTGGTCTACACTACAGAATGTGGACTCATGGTGTCCCGAACACCAATATTTTGACACTTTAGACCAGATCACCCCGTGTGCGTGCTCAGGACAAAATGATCTCTCTGATGCACCTACTCCCATCGCCCACACTCAGCCATTTCTGTCAAAGGAAGCAATGTGTTAGGCTTTTATTCAAGCTAATAAGTGGATGATGAAGGTAAAACAAGGTTGCAGCTATTATTATTATAATTATCAGTAACAGTACAGTTGTTTTTGACAACAACAAAACAAACAAAAACGGGGAGATAATCACAAATATTAAATATTAATCACAAATATTTTCGCACAAATATTAAATAACATTTTATGTAATAACGTTAACAAATTTTGACAAATGATGTGAGCAAGTATTTAAAGGTTAGATGTCCATTTAGGGCTCTCCCTTGAGTCAGGGCCGTGAGACAACAGAGCAGGTGTTCACCCAACATCTGCCCCGCTTTAGACATGTACGCATTATATAACACATTCATTTTGATTTTATTCACTAGTTAGTGTCTGAAGGTTATTCAGAATTATTAAAGCTAAGCTGACCACTCTTTTCATCTTGATGAAGGTCTTTATGAAATGTCATTTCTTGCCATGACCCTGTTAATAATCACTTATATGTTGTGGCTTTATAATAACTAATATTTTTTAAATGATCTTTACAACCCCACTTTCCCCCTCACTGATAAACTTTACTATCAGTTCATTACTGAACCAGTGTGTGTGTGTGTGTGTGTTGAGTCCTGTTGCTTGAAAAACTTGTTCTGTTGTGACTGCAGCTCTTCTGCAGTCAGACTGTTTGAGGGGTGAATATTCATTAAAGCCTCAGTGAAGAGCAGGCGAATGCCTGCTGATACTCGCCTTAAATCAGCGGCTGTCTGCTTTACAAATTGCTGGCCTTCCTCAGCGCATAATTGGCCAGTTTCAATTAGCATCTGTCAGAGGAGACGACTTTGCGGCCGAGTGTTACACAAAATACTACAGTGGGAGTTTTAATGATCAAAATATGTTACAGCAGCGTCACGCCACGGTAATGCTGTTTGCTCACTAGCGTCACCTCCTCAAGAAAGCAATTATACATG
>VUQI01003695.1:0-10143 GCA_015106735.1 Paratilapia polleni | reverse complement strand
GAAGGGTTTTTTTGGGGGGGGGGGGTGATTAGGTCTTTTTATTGGCTAATGATGTATTTTGGGCAGGCGATAAACCTTTAGGGCAGTAAACTCTCTTCTGATTGTTGGAGTGTTAAAATACTCATGGTCACACCCTCAGCATGTCGTGTGGCTGCTGTGTATTTTGGTCTCTTATCTTCTCTCTGTTGGTATCTCTGCCAGGGCTTTGATGGATTTCTTCTTGCATGGTTGGCCAACAGTACAAAGTGATTTATCTGGAAATAATCCCCTTTTGTTTCCTTATCTGAGATTGAGACCAATACCAACATTTACTGTTGATTGTTCACATCAGTGATTCCGTATCAGGGACAATTGTATCCCAAAGGGTCCTTCTGCGGTCGCCAAAGTGAATGTGAAAGCTCATATAATTAAACTTAGTAAAAAGCGAGATTGTCATTTGTGTTGGGTAGGAAAATAATATTGGTGGATTAACAGTTAATGGTGTATTTTATACAGAGAGATTAATTTAAATATGTTATGTGGAGTGAGTTGGTATCTACAGCTAATGAATAATGGTTGAAATTTGTAGTTGAAGGTGACAGATAAATGGTTAAATTAGTTTAATGAATGACTAAGCAGCTAAAAGCTAAATGTAATGAATATAATGGCTGAAAAAAAGTGGTAGTAGTAAGCATGCAAACTTGAGCAAAGCAGCCCTAAATACTTAAAGTTTAATGACTGGTTTATAATCCATTCACAAAAACATAATGTGGAATATGAGGGAGAAGACTTAATAGGTCTTTAACCACTGGTTTGGCTAAAACGAGATCCGGGATTTAAAAAAAAAAAAAAATGAAGCAAAAATTGAAGTTACAAAAACTGAGAGAACAATCCTTGAGTGGCCACTTTAGGCTGGCTCCAGAAGAGTCACTCCACAGAGATTCCCATTTGTAAAATGCTCAACTTCAGCAATGATAGTAACATGTCTACAGCTGATTTCACCCCTCATAACAAATGTTCAGGGGGTTAATTTTTTTTTCTTTTTCTGACTCATCTGTTTAGATTTTATGAAGGCTTGCAGGTGGGGGCGTGCCTGCTTTGATTGACAGACACTGGGAGGCCTCACCTCTGCCTTGTTTGGGCTGCTGGTGCCTTTTAGAGCATGGTAACTTCTGGCTCCAGGGCAGGGTCAAAATGCTTCAGCTGAGGCTTCAAAATGTCTGAAGTGACTGGTACTGTCCATCTTTTATATACAGTCTATGAAAAATTGTAGTACCTGCGCTGGAAGTATTCACACGTCAGTTTTAAACATGTAATCCTCGACATTATAGGGCTGTGCATCATCTCGGTGTGCCACCTGCCCCCTCCACCCCTGCTGCCTCTGTCTGACTGGCACCCAGAGCGAGACATCAGGTGACTGGTGCAGCTGTGCCTGGCGGGGGGATCTGTGTCAGTTTGTATCATAAGCCGACAGCGGTGGATGGCCAGCTGACCTGGTTGGAGTGCGACCTGTAGCGAGCTCAGCCTGGCTGTATCCAGGCATCAGTGCAAAGCTGGCTTCTTCTTAACCAGGGTCATGATTATGATTTTGGTACAAAGTGGAATTTCAGTTAATATGCTTTTTATTATCAAGGGGGGAAAAAAATCATTGGATGGTTTTGACTCCACTGATGCCAACAGTCTGATGTGGTGCTGTTTTTATGGCTGTGTGTTCTCTGTGCTCTCTCCTGAGTGGGTGGGGTGATATCATTCAGTATAATCTTATTTGTTGTCCTGGGCCAATAACAGTGTTTGACGTTTTGTGTTGATTATTCTTTAACAAATATATCAATGCGGTCAAACTGGGGGTGATGTGTGTTTTTCAGAAGCTGGCAGCAGAATGTCAGAGTGCAGGCTACAGTGGCACGCTGATCCCTTACAAATGTGACCTGTCCAATGAGGAAGAGATCCTGTCCATGTTTTCAGCAATCAAGACGCTGCACAAGGGCGTGGACGTATGCATCAACAATGCTGGGCTGGCCCACAATGAACCTCTGCTCAGCGGCAGGACAGAGGGCTGGAGGAACATGATCGATGTGAGTGGATCACTGACAATAATTAATTAACGCAAGCAAGCTTGAGAGTACACTCACTGAGAAAAGGGAAGGTTAGAGCTCCTCTCAAACAGCAAAGCAGAGAGAGGGTGCTGAAATAATTGCTCAGTATGAATCCGAGTTTTGTGTTTGTAGAGCCTGTGTTGTTCAAGGAGTTAAAGCAGATATGTGTGGATACATAGGGACACATACACACTGCTCCCTCCCCTCACAAAGGCTGCTTCATTGGCTCTGGGGAGAAGCTCTGGCACAGCAGAGGCCTACTAATGAAAGCCAGCACTATGTCTCTTGTTGAGACTTTTGATTCATTGAGCTTTTGACCACTGAAGACCCCCTGCTCTGAAGCCTCTGTCTCCAGGGTCCAGCATTTGTAGCGCTTGCTCATCTGTTGTCATGGCAGCTCACGTGAACGTGTACAGCAGTGTATTTTTAGCCTGTATTTAATCTGCACACTGACCTTGTTTGGTCACCTCCCCCTATCTTACTTGCACGCTGGTGGTAACCTGCTCTATCAATGTCACTACGGAAGCAGTTTAGAGACAACAAGCTGGACAGGAGCAGCGGGTTCAGATGGTTTAACACACTGACCCAGTGAGCATCAGCCGACTTTCATCACTGGGCATTCTCAGCAATAAAACACAAGCAAATCTGACAACAGATACTCATTTGCTTTTTGTTTTTTGGATTGATTTTTTTTAGTAGTAGTAGAATGGTTCATACACTGACTGACCAGATTATTAATTTAAAGTTAAAGAAAGTTGTTGTGTTCACCGCCTCGGCAGGTGAATGTCTTAGCCTTGTCCATCTGCACCCGTGAGGCATACAAATCAATGAAGGAGAGGAATGTGGACGATGGGCACATCATCAATATTAACAGGTAAGCTATACAAGGAACTTACAAATGTAGGAACAAAGTTATAGATTAATATGAAAACACCTCAGCCGGTTTGTCCGAGGTGATTTTAATCCAGCAGGCATTAAGTAAAGCCAATTTTAAGCCCCATCTGGCACATATTGGTTGTAGAACAATGCAAAGAACACACACATATTAAACTGAGAACTATATATAGACTTAGTTCATTGATTTATTTTATCAATACAGGGTTCGTTAGGGTTATGTTGTTTGAAAATTGGAATTTAAACTTTATGAACTGACACAAATGTCTTTTTGTTAAGAACTATACCTTTGTGAGTGTTTTGAGGCTATAGAAATGTCATATGTGATATTAAATAATACAGAGTTTGAATTCTGAACTTTTAAAGAACACCACAGGAAATTCAAAGGATGCGGGCACTGTTTGGTACCGAATCAGTGTTGCCATTACTAGCTCATATATCTTGCTCGTCTCTCTCTCTTTCTACAGTATGGGTGGGCACCGAGTGGTGCCAAATGCTGATGAGCACTTCTACTGTGCCACTAAATATGCTGTGACTGCTCTGACTGAAGGAATACGGCAGGAGCTTCGAGAGGCAAACACCCACATCAGAGCCACAGTGAGTTAGGTTTTGTTGTTAGCCTGTGCTGTTGGTGGAACATAAAATCCAACAGTGTGAAGAGCATTTCCATGTAGTCAGGACAGACAACACAGAAGAAATCCTGGAGAAAGTGGGGGTGTTAACACATCTTTCAAAAGTATTAAAATCTCTTAAATACTAATAAAAAGCTTTAAAAAAAAAATATTACAATGACTTGAATTTAGTTTGAATGAGTCTTAAATGTTTATTAAATGTGCACCAGAGGAAACCCTGATGATCATGATGATGAAGAAGATGGCTTTGCTAGGCAGCCTGCTTGTTAGTCTGTGAAAATATGAAGATTAAGGTTTATTATAAATGCCTGGAAATACTTACGAAGTAAACTGCACTGTATGTTGAAGGTGTTTCATCTTGGGGAAAATGGGATAATGTTTAGGACAACAGTCATTCTTAAGCTCAGCCAGATACTTTCACTTTTTGAACTGACACGTGTGTTTACTTGGAAAGAGTGATGTTTACATAGCAACTTTGGTACTAAATTTACTTGAAGTCCGACCATGGAAATGATATTTCATCTGCACTTGTCTCTGTATGTACAGAGTAAATTTGTCATTCATTGTCCTACCCTGCAGTGTATTTCTCCTGGAATAGTGGAGACAGAGTTTGCCTTCC
This sequence comes from Paratilapia polleni, assembly GCA_015106735.1. Classification (NCBI taxonomy): domain Eukaryota; kingdom Metazoa; phylum Chordata; class Actinopteri; order Cichliformes; family Cichlidae; genus Paratilapia; species Paratilapia polleni. The sequence goes on along the minus strand of VUQI01003695.1, from coordinate 5,923 downwards.
GACACCACAATAACGATCCAGAAAAGGCAGCTTCAGTGTACGAGAGTATGAAAGTAAGATTGTGCACCTCACTGAGAGTCAACAAATGTGAAATTACCCGCCTACTGTTGCACCAGTAAAGCCTTTTCTCTCCGCTTTCCAGTGTTTGAAAGCAGAAGACATAGCCTGTGCAGTCACATTTGTCCTCAGTGCCCCTCCTCATGTCCAGGTATTTCTGTCTGTCTCTCACTTTTATACTATTGAGCTGCAGTTAAATGGTGGCTGATTTCTGTGTGTTTTCTGTTGTCAGATTGGAGATGTGCAGATGAGGCCAGTAGAGCAGGTGTCATAGCGACAGAAGAGGGAGCTGCAGGAGGAGCGGACAGACAGCAGCAGCCATGGTGACTACTTAGCGGCCTCTGCTGGGCGAAGGGGGTGGGGCGAAGGGGGTGGGGTGAAACAAATCAACTACAGCTGTGCCGCGTCTGCAGGGGAGATGGTCAAAAGGCTGAAGGCTGAAGCCTTAAGGAGGCAACGAAATGAAGGGCGTGGACTTTGTAAACCACTACAAAATTACTACTGAATGCAGCAAACTGGCATGTGTGAACGATTGGGCTCAGGGCTGAACTGAGCCGACTCCAGACTACAATAGGAACAAATAGAGAGAGAGTTGCTGCTGTGCTGTGTGGTCACCTGCACAGCCATCACTTCAGAGGGAAACGTATGCCGTCGATTGCACATGTTTTTTTGGGGTTTTTTCCCGTTTGTTTTGTTTCTGTAGGTTTCTGTACGACATACCTTTTTGAAATTAAATTGAATTAATTCCTGTTTATAAAAAAGACAAGTTGTTTTTTTTTTTTGTTCTCATTTTTCTAATAAATATTTTAACCTTTTATTATATTATACATAGATGCGGTCTCATATTAACTAACCCTAGACAAGGCTAAATAAGTCATACCCACAGTAAGTAACCATAAGCAGTCTGTGCGTTGTCCTGACTCCCTGTATGTTTTCACAAACATATTTAACACATTCATTACAAACATATTCATGTTCAGCATATTCCATTCATAAGGAGAGACACCCTTGTATGTGAAGCACAGGTTTTTGCATTTTTGCCTGTGTAATTTCAGATGTTCTGCACTTTGGATTCATTTGTGAGGAGTTACAAGAAGGAAACACTGGAAACTTATGTAGTGGACGAAACTAACTCTGTGCACACATATTACTAGAATCATGTACCCTTCTGTTGGAACTTTCTCATTAAATGAATAAATAAAAAGTCGCCAAGAACTAAATTATGTTTCTGTTTCCTGTGGACCTTGAAACAGCTTTTATTACACCTTATATGACATCCAGTTGCATGATCCATGTACTCACCAGCAAACTACCAGCATGTTATCATTTTTATCATCAGTGCCCTGTTGCATTTGAGACAAGATATGAGTCAGCAATAATAACTTGGCAGCAGTTAATGTTGATCACTACAGAGATTTTACCGTACATACTGTAAATTTAAAATGGTGACAATACTTTATTAGCAGAGTTGTCAGTATTAAATCTAAGTACAGTACTTCTAATGTTTGAACTCATATGGCCAAAAGATGGCACTCTTAGCAAAGTTTCCAGAAATGAGGGCGGTGAAATGTGCCTGAAGTCCACACTCTTTTGTTGCTCTGTCACAACCAAGGAAGTGCTGGCCAGATATTGAAGATGCACACACCGATAACTGATTCTACACACCGTCTTCCCAAAACATCTTATTGCATTAAAAATACAGCAGAAGTTTTAAATTATCTGCATGGCAGATATGGATCACAATCCTGTAAATAATTCTTGTAACATACTACTGTTAAATTTCTTTAACCAGAAGTTTGTGTAAGATTGAAAACATAAATCTGTGATTAGTTCAAGTTTAACAGTAATCTACCACTGCAGATGGCAAGTTGAACATTGTGCAAAACACTGAGGCATCAGAAGTATGTCTCAGCGGGAGGTTTTTCAGGTATATCGGAGACAGGGCTGATGACAGCTATGGGCGGATTTCCATCTGATCCTCCTCTCTCATAGTACTGCATTTTTGACTTTTCATTCAGCGCGTACGGTGTAATGGACAGCTTCAGTTTCTGCAGGAGAAACGGAGTAAAAATATTACCCCATAGCTTGATTGTATATGAACACGTGCATGTGTATTACCTGCAAATGATAATATACATCACCTCCATGACTGAGCCAGGCAGCACCCACAAAGTGTGAATGGCACCCAAAGGAATCCAGATGATGGAGGCCAAAGCAATGACCCAGCCGATCCCCTGAGCCCAGGGAGGGAAGACGTATTGCCCATAGCGGGCCGGTTTGAACTGAATGATGGAGAAAATCAGGATGACCTGTACACAGGAGTATGGTTTGGATTTCAGTTGTTTTTAGGGGAAAATTTTGACTCTAAATCATATTGATGTGAGTAAAAAAAAGGCTATTAACATACAGTGATCAGCACAGGAGCAACTATAAGCCAGCACAATCTGAAGAAGATGTTAGCTTTGTTTCCATTCATCTCCTCCAGGTTTGCTGAAAGTCGTTTTACACCTGCACATGGAGAAGTACTTTGGACCAACCTTTATTTGTCAAACATCCATGCACATTTTATTTACATGTTGGCAGATTTTTACAATCATTGCTGCGATTAGAGTGAAACTCAGATACTACACATGGCCATAAAAATGTGTTGAGATACTGCCGGAGAAAAGTGCAACATCATTGTAAGTGGGCGATGAATAAAACACGTTTTTCCTCACCATAAATCCAACAGGTGGCCATGACTTCAAAGAATGCCAGAAACATGATGGACACTATGGCAGTGTAATGGTCCATCAGCTGGAAAACATAGATTCCCACCTGGACAGAGACACACTCATTAGGAAAAGTGAAAGTGAGCATGCTACAGTTTGGTTATTATTTGGTTAAAATTTAAGGAGTGAGTTGCTATTTGTACCTGCATGACACAAGGAATTCCTAAGAGGCAGGCGACAACACAAACTGCAAGAACAAAGAGTTCCTTTTTCTTGAAAATATTAATCACATCTTTGTAGAATTGATCCATGAGACTCGTCACCATCACTTCAACCATTGCAAACTGGGGACAAAACAAAAGAAAAATACACACAGAAATGTCATACTGTTGTACTGTGCAAATATGGATCCCCCCCCGAAGTTCCCAGTTAACTACCTCACTATCCAGTCCAAGGCAAAGCAGCATAAAGAAGAACAACACTGCCCAGAGTTGAGCCACTGGCATGTTGGCAAAGGCTTGTGGGTAAACAATATAAACCAGTCCTGGACCTAAATACGAAGGCACACAAGATGTCAGTGTAGCATTGGTGGTTGAACAAGGAATTCTCTTCTTAATCACAAGCTCTCAGTGTGACATGAGTGCACATTTATAAAGGTCTTCCAATAAAAACATAACTTTGAAATGTGAGTTATTGCAAAATTAGTTGCAATAAGTGCTAATATGAAAAAGTACCCAGCAAGATCTCATGCATTTGAAAGTGGCGTACTGATGTTCCCGAGGTCTTATGTTCCCCAGTTCAATAATGTGTAAAAACACACCTTTAGCTCTACCCCCTACCCCATGTCCCCATCTAGCCATTTTCTTATCACAAGAGGCAGCTTACCAACCGACATTAGGCAAGAGGCAGGGTACACCCCGGCTGCACTTCGACAAATTTAAAATAGACAAATTTTCTAATTTAGACAAATCAAAAACACACAGTCATCACTTATTTTGTTTTCTTACCATCCACAGCCAGATCACTGATAGGAATGCCCTGCAGATATGACATATACCCAAAGGCAGAGAAAATGACAAACCCTGCCAGGATGCTGGTTAGGGAGTTGATGATGGATATAGACAGCGTGTCCCTGTGGGGAGACAAGATGTCACTAACCAGAGATCGTTATTTTCACTGCTGTGGGGACAAGTGGGTAAGAATTTGTGGCTCATAACTTACTTCAGAATGTTATTGTTGAAGTCATTGTAGCTGGACATCGCCAGGAGGGAGCCAAAACCAATCCCAATGGAGTTAAAGATTTGAGCTGCAGCATTCACCCACACCTGAAACACAGATCACTGCTGATCAGTGCCCGCACATATCACCAGAACCCAGGCAATCCCAACACTAGTCTCTCTGCTGCTGTAACAGTTAGCATACTCCTCCAGAGCTACTACTCATCTCCTCTCTTGTTTCTTACCTCCACTGACAGCAGCTCTTCCCATACAGGCACAATGAAGAACTTTATCCCCTCTAATGCTCCAGGAAGCTGTGCATTATTGATCAGCAGGGCAATCAGAATAACATATGGGAACAAGGCAGTAAAGTACACAACCTGCACATAGAAAAAAAAAGAAAAAACATGAATGATATTAACTGTGGTCCACTGGTCCACTTTCTTGTCACCTTCTAGGTTTCTCTCTCACTTTGCCTGTTGATTTCACCCCCTTAAAGATGCAAAAGTAAATGAGGATCCAGGCCAGGATGAGAATGAGGAAAAGATCCCACCGCAGCACTCCTGCATCCTCTACTCCACTAGTCTGCTCCAGCATCTTATATCTGCAAAGGTGTCAAAATAAAAGAGATGAAAAAAGGACAATTACATGAATACATTCATCCTGAAATCATGCCTCAAAACCAAACGCATGGCCCCTCCCAAACAGACTTTTCTGCTGTAAAGGATTAGTCAGTCCAATCAGAAGACAGGAAGTCATTAGGCTGTGGTCTTCCACAGCTTTCTATTTTAGACCTGCAGTTTATTGCTTTTTAGCCACACAGGTCTATTTGATATCCCCTGTAAGTATGTAAGGCTGATTCATAGTTGAAAGTTCTCTACCAAAAGGCGATATTGTGCGCTCTACATTTAGAGGTGAAACAATTATGTGAATATGGGTTTAATCTTTATGAATGTGAACATTTTCACACTTTTATCTAACAAATTGCTTCTTTTTATAACATGCATTACTGCACTTACAGTTACTTACAGGTGATCCACACACACACACACACACACACACACACACGTGTCCTCTGACTGTCCTCTGGATTCTGACTGAAATGTAGTTTCAGTCATAAATGGTTAACAAACAGCTCTGGGAACATCTTCCATGTAACTTAAAGTGAATTAAACCTTTGCTACACTTATCCACTAAGTGCAGTGAAATGGGTTAATGAGTAAATCTGAAAATATGAGGTCTAAAAAAATATCCTTTCCACAATAGGTAGGTTAGGATTTTTTTGAGAATCTTTAACTTGGCAAAACTAGACAGCTAAACAAAGGTTAAACCTGGCTTAAGATTTACCACACTCATGAAGATTTTCTATCTGTTTCCTCATTTTTTAAGCGGTGACCTTCACTTTGACTTATACCTCTCAAGTGGCTATGATAGGTTGTGTTTTCAGTTATCAATTTTGTTTCACCTCTGACATGATACCCAGAGGTTACCTTGTATAAGCAGTCCAGTCACTTTTAAAGTTACAGGGGTTTTTAATTCAATTCAATTCAATTCAATTCAATTTTATTTGTACAGCGCCAAATCACAACAACAGTCGCCTCAAGGTGCTTTATATTTTAGGGTAAAGACCCTACAATATTAGACAGAAAACCCCAACAGTCAGACGACCCCCTATGAGCAAGCACTTGGCAACAGTGGGAAGGAAAAACTCCCTTTTAACAGGAAGAAACCTCCGGCAGAACCAGTCTCAGGGAGGGGCAGCCATCTGCCGCGACCGGTTGGGGGTGAGGAGAAACAGAAGAGAGCAGAGGGAGACAGGACAAAAGACACACTATGGGAGAGAGACAGAGTTAATAATAACTAATGATTAAATGCAAGTGGTGTATAAACACATGGAGAGTGAAAGGAAGTGAGGAAGAGGAAGTGCTCAGTGCATCA
>VUQI01003691.1:6495-34359 GCA_015106735.1 Paratilapia polleni | reverse complement strand
CAACAATTATGCAAAGAAGTGTGGGCCAAAATTCCTCCACAGTGATGTGAAAGACTCATTGCCAGTTATCACAAATGCTTGATTGCAGTTGTTGCTGCCAAGGGTGGCACAACCATTTATTAGATTTAGGGGGGAATTACTTTTTCACAGAGGGCCAGGTAGGTTTGGATATCTTTTTCCCCTTAATAAATGAAATCATCCTTTAAAAACTGCATTTTGTATTTACTCAGGTTATCTTTGACTAATATTAAAATTTGTTTGATGATCTGAAACATTTAAGTGTGACAAACATGCAAAAAAATAAGAAATCAGGAAGGGGGCAAACACTTTTTTCACACCACTGTATGTGTGTGTGTGCGTATGTATGTGTATGTATAGTTGTATCTTGTGAGCCATTTTGTGATCGTTGACTGTCTCCGTATAATGTTACCAGAAGGAAACCTGGGAATGGGACACTTGGGAAACTCAGTGCCCGATTGTCTAGATCATTTGTTCAGACACTGTGGGAGGGCCACTCAAAGTGAAATGTGGATGACCAAGGGAAATCATGGAGTGAAACTGAAGTGAATGAATATAATTCTGGTTGAGAAAAATAAAAACACAAGAGATTGCTAATGCTCTTGTGCTGACCTTTATTTTATAAATATTTGAATGGAATTGGGTTTTTATTGTTCATGAGTCATTAAAAATCACAGGATGTTGAGCATGAATTTTTACTTCCGATGCTGAAGTGGTGCACTGTTCTAGATGGACTTGGGTCCAGCCACATTTTTCCTACAGGGGGAGATGTTTGTAAATAATTGCTCAATAATGACTCAATGCCCTGGCCAGATCAATATCTGAAAGCGGAAAGGATTGAGCTCTGCGTGCATATTTGCTGCTCAAGATCCTCTTTACCAAAAACCACAGGTGTGGACTGAAACAGCTTCTGTGTTGCTGCATAAAGTGAACAGTCTTGGCTATGAAAAACACCTGTTTATGTTGAACATATTATAGACCGCACCTTTCTACCTGTCTGTTCATGGACCGCTGTTTTAAATGCTAAGAGACTGATCTGAATGATATGGTAATGCGTAAGAGGAACCTCTGTTCCATAACAGTTAAAGGTCAAGGGCTCCTCTGCTCCTCTTTCCTCTCTTCTCCTCTCCTCCTGAAAAGTCCGCTCTGTGCAAGCGTCTAAAAGGATTTTCAAACCACTGTACCACAGGCTAAAGTGAGAAAGGTGTTTCCATCGTAATTCCACAGCCTACTGATTTCTTTTAGCTGCTGAAGAAGAATGCAAACATTTCAAATGGAGGCAAAGAAATTGAATTTTTCCCAAAGAAGCTTTCCTGAGATAACCATGGGCATTCCACTTATAATTAAATCTTCATTCATTTCATGCTGTATAGTTAGACAAGGTACAGGTGTTGACTTTCCCATACAAAAAAATGCACAGTTATTAATCCATTTCTTGAGTGTGCAGCTTATTTGACTTTCAGCGAAAGGAGATATTCTGCTTCTCTAATTTAGGACATAAATTACAAAACAGGAATTTGTGGCTTTACACCAAATATGGAATCAAAGCCAGAGTATTTTCTTGTGATCAGGCTGTCTTGATAATAAATCAGCAATAATTAAACTCACCTTTGGAAACATGTGATAATGGCATAGAGGGGGGAAAAACGGCTTATTTTAAAGGTAACTCAATTTAAAAGAGTAACAGGTCACTGAACAGTATTTTAACATACTGATTCAGGATAAATATCTCTGCAGATACACCGCATTTAACAATTATGAATCAATTATGATTTGGCAGTCATTTACAAACAAAGTCACATTTAATTGAATAGTGTGACATTTTCTTTCTCAGATTATTATGAGAACATGAATACCACCAGCAGCCCTTTGCTTAGACTAAAATGAAAATTGCATTGAGAAGCCTAGCTCTGTGTAAACGTAGCATTCAACCAACCCACCAATCAAAAATCAACCTCTAACCTGTTAATTTGTGAACTTTCATTATGCTAATTGGACAGAGTCATGTATGTTAAGATGGCTAACCAACTTCTGGCTACCTTATTTAATTATATACAGTGATGGTAGTGGCTTACCAATATGTCACTGGGTGCTGCATGTTGGCTAATGTCTGATGTGTGTTATGTTTGAGTCAGTGTGCACTGATGAGTGCAACTCGTCTGTGATGCCTCTCTTTGGAATAGGGGACTCGACTCACCAGGTTGCCAACCGGTTGTCTTCTGGTTAATTTCCTATGTAAAAACAAGGCTGCCAAGCACCTAAATCATTTTGCAGTTAAATCGCCATCCAACAACAGCAGCAACTACATCACTATTTGTGGAGGAATCTCTGTTTCAAACCCCTAAGGTTTGGCTGGACTCTGAATGGAAATAGTTAATGTGAATTTCTGTTTAATGTGAATTTCTGTGTATGTATATGGCAACAGATTTGGGATGTTCGCCGATATATCATAGTTAACTTCTGTATTATCACAATCAGACTGCATGTAAAGCAAACCAAAGTCACTTTGAAGATGTGAGTGGTTGCAGACCTGGTCCCAGTCGTCAAAGCAACCATTTCAAAGGCAGCGAGAAACAGTCGTGTACAAGTTCATTGCACACGTTCACAATAATTTTGGTCGTCCTGCGGTCTCCAGCCACTGTTTTCCTGTGTGACTGTAGCATTAGACATTGTTTTGCTGTTTATTATAGATTAATTATTGACACAGTGTTTACATGGACTTCTTGAAATCCAGAGACCATTATTGTTATCATACCTGCTGACATCATGAGCATAGTCAAAAAATTATTTGGCCTTCTCTCGTACATCACAGGTGAAGGTATTAACCCTCCATGTGTAAACGCTTTCGCACTACCTATGACTGCACCCTAGTGTACAAGATGTGTATTACATCCAAGCAAATGCAAAGGGACACAAAAGGGAACATATGGCTCTCACTTGTCTTGAGAGTGGTATCATTGTTCTCTTTTAACAAACTTCTAATCTAATTCATGTCAAGAAGGAAAATAAGCATCTTTCCCCAAATATTAAACTATTCCTTCAGTTAGCGTGTAACCCAAACAAAATAAACAGAAACAATCTGCCTCTTACGTTTCTGTTCTAGAGAAGAAAAACTCACCTGATGCTCAGTCACTCATTCCCGTTTTTTGCTGACACTGCACTGCATTTCTTCAGAGGCCAGAGGAATAATTACAAAAATAAACAAACAACACTCCTTTTGCTTCCGAACATGATGCTTTGTCATCAGTCACACTACTACCTGGCTGTGTTAATTGGTTATATTAGCACACTATTACTTGGTCAATATTTGATTAGAGATTTAACTTTCCCCCCTTATTCATGCATTCTGCAAAGTTAATGCCCATTATGGAAACAGAAAGCTGCTGGCACAACACATCATCCGAGAGTTTATAGCCTCTTCGGCAGCAATTGTATTACCTGAACAACTTTGAAGTACCTTTGAAGAAGCTTTTCACTCAAGTTTAGCATAATCTAACTTTGGACAATGTACACAGAGTCCATGAATGAGTCCTGAGTGTCTGTATAATTATATCAACCTTGACAGTTACAGGGTTTGTTATCATCACCTTGTGGTGTCATTGGCATAAAGGGGAGCAAAGAGGTGGAGGTTTCTAACAAATAGAGGGCTGCTCTGGACTACTCAATGAGCAGTCTGTCTTCTCGGGAATATTCATTCACTGTCATGCAATCCATCAAAGCCATGTTTTAATAGAAGTCCCCCATTGGGTATTTTATTTTCCTGACTTCTTGCTTTAGTAGTAGATTTATATCTTGCATATATCTCACTTTGGTCTTCTTGCCATTCCACACAAATCTATGATATTTCTATGGCAATATTCTTCAGCCCTGCCATGCCTTTTCTGATATGGTAGTCAAGGAATTTCTCAGCTTTAGGATAAATAAAGTATATTATATAACCACAAAGCACTTTTGGTTGATTTGCTTCTTTGTTTCCTTAAATCCAGCACACAGAAAAAACATGTAAGTGGATGCAAAATAAATCATACAGGAGATTATTCTCGTGAGACGCACCGTCACCCTCACCATCTCTGCTCTGCTGTGTGCATTAGAGAAAGCAGGTACGTGTTTACTTTCTCAGCAGCATTAATCTTATGGAGCAGCCGATATTGGTTGTTTCCTTTATCTGTAGTGTGTGTTCCCAAATAAATCACTGAGCTCAAGCCTTTCCATTGTCTTTGTTAGTCATTACACGATTGTTACTGTGGGTTGATACTGGGGGGAAAAAAGAGAGATAACATATCAAAACCCCCAGCTGTTTAAAACTTCTAAACAAAACTGAATCCATGAATTAAACAGGAACCCTTTCACCGTGTACCTTAACCTCTCCTCTCTCCCATCCATCGCTTCTATCCATCATCCCATTCTTCATTTCATTCACCCGCTTTTTAAACAAGTGGCATCTTTGATTAGCGAAACAAAGAGGATGCCTTAAATAAAAAGACCATTTACAAGTCAGACTGGGAAGCGAGGCAGTGACTGGGCCCTGCTCTTTTATTCGTGATGAGAGGATGGAGCTGGCCCATAGTACAATGACGTCGCAGCTCCATTGTTAGTGAAATGAACACCTGGCTGCCAGAGAAGTGCTAAATCACTGCTGTGTTTAGCCACACCTGAGGCGCGCCGCACAAAGTGACACAAAGCAGAACATTACATTGCAGGCTGGTTGAATTCAAAGGTAATGTGCATGAGATACAGTGTGTACTCTATTATTTAATCAATCATCTGCTGGTCTGTCAATTAGATTTACTTGTTTTTTTTTTTCTTTTTGCATATTGCTATATTAACTGCAACATTGTTTCCTGAGAGAAGAAGCACTCAAACACACCTTATATACAAACCGTGGACAGGGAAATGAATCCTCTGGATTTGCAAAGATTTGTAATTATGCTATGCAGTCCAAAGTTGATATGGGAAAAAAAAGAAGGTCTTAAAACATAACCAGGCCACTGACAAGCCTGCTGATTTATTACTTCTGTGCTGCAGCCAAAGCAGCAGTTGACTGATATCCTTCTTGACACTACTAGTTAGAGAGCCCCCCAATATGTCTGATAAATGGTATTTTGGTCCCAAGGTATTTGGTGCAAACGCACTCTTCACCCGAGAAAGCTCACATACGTAACTCAGTCAGAGCAATCACTAGAAAAAGCAACTTACATCTCACAACCGGAGATTCGACTCACTATTGCAGTGGATGAAATCCAGATAATTAAGCTCTTCTGTTCCCTCTCACCCTTACAGGTTTAATCTGTGGAGGATAAAGTTATAGACTAGCAGTGAGAAATAACAGCTGCTCTTCTTTATTGTTATTTCATGCAAGGTGGGAGAACTTCCTCTGGGATTACTTAACAGAGGTTGCACATGACAGGAAATTTCATCCACAGCTTTAATCGTATTTTGGGTGTAAGGTTTTTACATAATTTGCAATTTGTCCTCTATACTCTGATTGAGCCTTCAAGCTTATCCGGCAGAGATGAATGTGTGCATCCTCTGTGACTCAACTAATAATTTGGAGCAGCAACTAATGAACACACTGGATCAATAGCAAACCACACAGCATAGCCAGTTACTGATGTATTCCTGCTTTTAAATCCCTGCAGCGGTTTACTGCCAGTGAAAACAGCTGACGTTATCTGCCTCGACTTAGGTCAAAGGCCTGAAATCATGAGAAATTGTTTGTGAGATGCAGGAAGGAGTGGAAAGAAGTGAATGTTGAACCAATTTTATAGACACCACCTCAAAAACAAAATAAATCACTTGAAATTAAAAAAAGGCTGAATGACTGAGGTGTTTTGGTGTTTGATAGGGAAGAGAGCTGTTTACAAAAGTCTCATTTTATTTTAATTGTTTATTTGTGTATTTATTTTTAACTTTAGTGTTTTTACAGTGGGCTGCAATTTCCTACAGAAGCATGAACTCGTTTAATAATGTAGTCAGAGTAATAATCTAATAATCTGAGGAAATCATAGTGTGCTTGTAGCCAATGATCTTTTTTAGACATTCTGCCCTTCAAAGGGAGAGTGAAGTAATTAAAGAGGCAGTGAAGTGTAAAGACTGCCTTTTAGATAATCTTTTTAAGTATTTACCAAGAAAATTGTGTCCTCTCAGCTTTTTTAACTACTTTGTGGGAGAACATCAACTTTAGTTTGATTACTAAAACCTTGACCCAAAAATCTGGGAAGACACATCAGTAAAAGTACAATGAATTTATTTGCAAATAACTGCATTGAATTGGCCCTGTGACAGACTGCATGAATTCATATGGTGCATTTTATTGTCATCTATATTTTCACACTGTTCTAACTGGGTTGTATTTACTCTGCAGTCATTCTTATATGAATACAAATCTAATTCATCAGTTTACAATGTGCTATTAGTAGGCATGTGATTTATAGGTATTAAATAAGTTTTGACTTGATATAGCTCTCTGACTTGAGCTGTGCAATCCTGACAAAGTACCCTTCTGAGTTTGTTTTTAAACCCAGTTTTGTAGTTACTGCAAATTTTAAAAGATGTGTGTGGAGGGTTTTTTGTTTTGTTTTGTTTGTTTTTGATAAAATTACAAATTTCTGTGGCAGAATGTCATCATAATGATTAAAAACACGTTAAAATAGATCTCAAAAAGTTGCATACCAATGATTGAATATGAAGTTCTAGTGTTTTGCCGTTACAGGGAGAAATTCTGTCCAAAATTAGATCTGTCTGTCTGGAAGTAACCAGATACAGAATGTCGTGGCAATCCATCCATCCATCCATTTTCTTCCGCTCATCCTATTCAGGGTCGCGGGTGGGGGCTGGAGCCTATCCCAGCTACCATAGGGTGAGAGGCGGGGTACACCCTGGACAGGTCTGTTGCAGGGCTGTCGTGGCAATCCATTTAAATAAATAAAGAAAGAAAGATCTCAAGTTACTATAAGACACAAAGAGAAATGTAGAGTACAGCACCACTAGTGTCCTCATCCACCACAACATAGCTTAACTATTCATCTTTCTGTTGTAGTAGTGCCCAGATTGCTGGAATCTAAACTAGGGACATTGGCATGTACTTATGTATCATTTAAATATGTGTTTAAAAAAGAAAAACAAAAAAAGATTACAAAAATTCAAAAGGCAGGTGCAGTCAAATGTGCAAAATCACGGACATTTCTACAGCAGAACCTCTTTCAGCACCTGTGGAACATGGCTGCTGATGGTAGTTGGGGGCACAATGGAAAGAATGAGGAGAAGGATAGAGGAACAGGGAAATAAAAGCAGACGCTAACAAAATTGGCTGGCAGTATGCAGCGTTCACACTTCCCAAATGTACTGGACTTTTGGCTTAAACATATTCGAGTACCATCCCCAAGTGTGAAAAATCTTTATTTACATCACATAATCATCAGCTGCCATAATCCCTTAGAAGAGAGCCTTTTCACACTGTTCTGTTCAATATTGTTAAAAATGCAGCAATTAGAACTGAATTGTAGAAAATCTTTGACTCGTCTGCAGATCAGATGAATGTTGCAAGTAGACTCACATTCACATGTGAATGATGAGAGGGATTTTAAAACTGTGTGATGCCTCCTGACCTTGACTAGGGACTAAAGGATTACAGAAACAGTATGCAGAAACAGGTTGTGCTTTTATTTTAAAAAGGTAATTCATGTCCTAAAGGTCTCCTATGTCACAGTCTCTGGGCAGAAATTGACTGTTCTACACAGACAGCATGCAGTCTAAACAGTGGACTTAAAACAATTGAGTTTCCTAGATAACATAAGTGTATTCCTGGTGTCTGAATTCATTTTTCTTTAAACAGAACTGCTTCCTTGTAATAGGCCGCCTTAACTGAGTGCGTAGGGAAACATGCACGGACACACACAAGCACACATTTCACGGCACATATTTGTCCTGCAGTAAATTTGTTTCCTGGGGGGGAAAAAGAGTTATGCAAGTGCTTTTCTTGTTTCAATCTTGTTGTAAAAGCTAGACTGAATATATTAGTCTCCACAGTCACACAGTGAATTATACTGTGTACCTTTCCTCTTCACTAGGAAAGCCAGAGGATAAACTAAATATTTTAAAGTAAAAATGACTAGGCTTAGATACAGTATGTGTCACTGAACTGAATACCTTTCAAAAACAACAAGAAAACAGTGTGCCACCACTTTTTGGCTATTTGGGGGTAGACAATACAATCAAGCTTATCTCTTTGCATTTTACTCTTCTTTATATTCATGCAGCGACATGTGAATGTGGATCAGTAAAAGCCACACATCCTTTAAAGCCACACATGAAGCTTTCATCCTTACAAAACCTCTCGCTGTAACTCCTGACATCTATTTTCAATGACACACTTGAACACACTTTTACATTCCTTAAACATTTTTCTTTTTCAAATGTGTTTTTTCAAAATCATGGAAAATAACCAGCGTCCATGATTTGTCTTATAGTCTAATAGTTTGTGCGACTACATGCTTGTGGACACTGTGGGAAGCTTGAAATAAACTAATGCCAGAGCGCATATATAGATTTATCTAAATAGGATTCCAGTCTACAGCCTTGGGGTCTCCAGATTTTCCAACAGGAATAGCTGGAAATAAAGCAGGTAAAGCTTGGTGAGAAAGTGCAAAGCTGTTCGACCGTGCTCCTAATAGACCTACTTGATTGGTAACAGCTCTGCAGAACCAACAGTGGGGGTTGGTGGACGCTTTAATGCTGGAAAACAAGACTGAGCAGCAGGAGAGCTGCACATGGGTTCAAAATCACTGATGCTCAAGAGAAATTAGTGTGGAGGGGTTAAGGTGATTCTTATCATTTTCCTGTCACCAAGCAACAAATATCCATGTGCCTATGAGCAAAGCATCTAACTACTAATCAAGCCACTCATGCTGCATTTGTGCTAGTATAAAAGACCATAAAACACACACAAAAAAAAAACAACTACTTATTCCTTATCTTCCTATCGGTGTTTCCTATTTTTTCTCTGTAGAGACATCTTACCTGCACAACACTGCAATGCCTGAGTCAGACAAACAGTGCTGCACAAGGAGCAGTGTTTGTACAAAATGTAATTCCACTTGCCACATGCCTGGTTGTGTACACTTGGTGGCTCACGGACGCCGCTTTCAGTGGGTGACGTTTCCACTGCTAGCTGTGAGACATACATCTGAAGTAGATGCAGCAAATCAATATTAGTACAGCCTCTGTATGAACATGTCCTGCGTATCACTCCAAACCCAACACAACTCAAAACAATGCAAAGCACTGGTTAGCAAGTCAGTTTCAGTTGTGTCTTGTCCAGCAGATAGCACAATTAACAATCTTTGAGGTCTGTCCTGAAAAAGTATAGTTGATCTTAAACAGACTGCATGAATAAATTAAATTTATTTTAAAAAAAAAATTGCATATGAGAAATGGATGCAATAAAGCTTTTACTGTAATCAGACTGAATCATGTTGGGTTGTGTGATGTCTGATGAACTGGAGCTCTACTGTCTGAAGTAGGGTGTTGCAATATACTGGTGTTGATGATAATTGTGATACTCTAACAATGAAATGTATTAATATAATAATACACATAGAATGACTGTACACTTGTCGTCACAGCGACTCTCTTCATCTCCCTACACTTGCATTTTAAGTGAAATTCATTTGTCCAAAAAAAAAAAAGAGTGAAAACAAACAATAAACAAAGTTAACAAAGTCAGACTAATAGCCTTTTTGTTTAAATTTTCTATAGATGTTACAGTAATTGTGCGGTGAAAATGACAAACCTAATGTAAAACAAAAGCAAACTAGCAAAAACAAATAGACACCTCAACATGTCATCAGCTTGCATAATTCGTATGTGCTAACCACATAGCTTAAGGGGCTATATGAAATGCTGGCTTTGCAGTGTTTCTTAGTATATGCTACTCCCCAATGTTTTGTGCTTCATTTCGTGTGTTCAGATAGATCAGCCTGTTCTATTTGTGCTCCCTTGGCATGTCAAAGGTAAGCACAAGGTGTCCTTTGGTATCTGTACTGTGACTCACCAGGGGTATGGCAAAAGTTATCAACAGTCTCACTACCAACTTGTCATGGATGAATGCTTGTTATGGACCCTTGGTGCCATAATTAAATGCACTGGGTAAGCATCAGTTTTCAGAATTAATGTTGTTAAGGGGCCTGTTTTTTATTTATGTCTAGCCAAGTGAAGTGTAACTGAAAGTAAAAAGAGAGCGAAGAAGTAAAGGAAGTAAATGTATGAGTGAAATCAAAGTGCAAAGCACAAAGCGCCTACACTGGACATAAACTGTAGTCTCCTGATTGGCAAACTTGTGACTTTAGACCATCATTTTACCACATTTCTAATAAAACCGATCTTCCATTGTTCACTAAAACGCATCATAAAAGCTGTCACACTAAGTAACAGAAAAAGTAGAGAAAAAAAAAATCAGAATTCTGTTTTTTCTCCCACAATGACAAACTACACCTGACAAAGCCATGTGCTCCTGTGACCATGTGTCAGAAAAGGAGGCCCCACCTTCAAATGATAGTGACTATCACACCTTATTGGACTGTTCCTTGATACTTTTTGGTTGGTTGCAATCTTTTGAAAAAGCATTAAGTGGACACAGGGCTTGAGGAAAATCCCATTGCCTTAGGGCAACATTGTGCAGTGCAGGGTTACCTCAGGTATTATCTAGGTCTTATTTCTAACACCAGCAAAAAAAAACAGTGTGGCACAGTGGTGTAGTGGTTAGCACCACAGCCTCCCAGCAAGAAGGTTCTGGGTTTGACTCCACCAGCTGGTTGGGGACCTTCTGCGTGGGTTCTTTCCGGGTACTCTGGCTTCCTCCCACAGTCTAAAGACATGCTATTTCTAACAAAGCAGCCCAAATAAACACCGTAAACTGTGCCGCTGCTTAATGAAACTTTCTGTACTAAGGGATTTTGAAAAAAAACCACAGTACCAAAACGGACAGTCTTAGTGAATGGAACTTGAAAATTATCCAGCACCTGGACAACATCTTAACTTGTTTTTCAGACATATAGCCTTTTCTTTGCACTACTTGGTGTGTAAGGATGAAGAAGAAAGATAGATTACTAATGAGCAGTGATTACTGAAAGTGGATACCTACCGTATTAGCAGCAGATTGAATGTCCTTAAATAATTCTCTTTTTTTCTGCATGTGAACTTGATCCCTGTTACTTCCTTCTTTCTCTCCAAATCTTATTTTTTTTTACATGTTCTGGTCAGTCTCCATGATAAACCTGCTGTGCAAGTGGATTACTCTGCTCATCTGTGTTGCCCTTGAAATCAACCCACACAGAGACATTTCTGCCCACTTCTTGGCTATATGATAAGACATTAATTGATTGTGATGGTTGTGAAGGTCCCACTGAGTGACAGTCAATAACACACTATGTAGCGAAGACTTCTGTCAGCAGTTGTTCCACCAGATAAAGGCCGGTCTCAAACACACAAACATTATATATATATAAACACAGCCACTTGCACGCACCTGTGCCAATCAAATGGCACTATCACAGAGGGACAGCGTGAACAGGCAATGCCACAAACGGTCCAAATCATGTTGCTCCCTGTAGACCTTTGAGGCTGCAGTAGTCTACTCTACATCTCCTTTTAAGACTCCATCACTAAATATTTCAAAGGTTCCGGTTGCCCAGAGCCACTTATTTAAACCTACTGCAAAAAAAAAATAAAATATAAATACAAAAAAAATTTGTTAATAACCAGTAGAGTTTGGTGCAGCAATGCTTACAGTATGAAATACCTGTGGAGTATCATGGTACTTGATTACAACTGAATAAATCCTTGAACCAAAATGATGTTTAAATGTTTATGGGAAATGTTTGAAACCACATGCCTCGCAGCTTTTGAGACAGCAGGGTACTTCTGATCTTTCCTTTGTGGTGTCATTTCATATTATTCATGGGCTCCCCCCAGCCTCTATTGGCCCCCTGCCCATCCCATCTTCTTATCTTTCTCTTTTTCTTCTCCTCCTATCTCTCTGAATCCACTTTCTGCATCCTTGTCCTATCTTCTCCTGCCTCACAGCATGGCAACTGCAGAGCTATGGTTTCTGCACTCCAATCAAACAGAACACTAAAGAATGATTAATAGACAAGCTGCAGCCACACACATACAGGTTTATGGTAAAAAGGAATTTTCTGAGACAAGCAATTGACAAGCAGAATGGCTCTTGACAGGGGCCCCGCTTTAACTTCTCCCAACAGACGCAGTGAATTCAGTGCAACAGAAAATGTGAGGATGAGGGAGAGACAATGAAGAAAGCAGACTCAAAGCATTGACTTCCAGCTCCAAGATGACAGTGACAGTGGAAAGTGCACATGGTGAGGTGAGAGAAGACTGAAAGAGAGATTAAAACAAAGGGAAAAAAGAGGTGGAGAGTGAGAAAGAGACAGCATGACAGTTTTGAAGTTGACACACTCCATGGATGAATACAAGAAGTACATTGGTTGCCTGAGGATGAGTGTCTAGAGTCAGCGGAGACAGCAGTCGGGCACACCAACACACCCAGGGCAAGGAGACCTCTTGTCTGGTCCAGACTCCTTATGTAAATACAGATCACAGCTTCTCAGTGTTTGGGGCTTATGAATAATCCTAAAGATGCAGATGAGGACAAGTGTTTGCACTGTAATCTTTTTCCAGCTGTAAGGCGATGAATAACCTGTCCCTGCTTGGACATGAAAAGAGAGAGTCTGAAAAGAGCAATGTTCTAATGCAAGCAGGTAGGTCTAAACCAGTGTGCACAGATATTACACTGTCATGAAAATTCATGTGTGGCCTTTGACTCAGACTGCATGCTTCAGTTGTAAACCCGTGTCTCCACAGGACCATGTTTTAGACACGGTTCATTTGTCCATCTTTAATGCATTTGTTGTTTGCTGACACATCCACAGAGGTTTGTGCTCCCAGACCTTTCTCTTCATTATTTTTCCTTGAGTAAAACAAAATGATGCCTGTTTTGGTCACGCTGCCTGGCTTTGATAATTGGTGGCATAAATTAAATTTGTCTTAAATAACATCCTATACGGGGCATCAACATGACCTTCACTATCAAATAAAATGTTTTGCTGGAGCTGTGGTTCTACTTGAAACTAATTAGAGAAGGGAACTGTAGTCGGTTGGCAAGATCAGAACAGTCTATGGCTTGGTGCAGCTTTAAAGGAAAAAAATGCACTTCATGTGAGTGATAAATAGCAATAAGCGACTTTCGGCTGCTCCCTTGTCACAAGGGGTCGCCACAGCAGGTAGCTCAGCATGTTTGATTTGGTTTTATGCTGGAAGCCCTTCCTGATGCAAGCCCAAAGGGGAGAATGATAGATAGCAATGACTCAAGAAAAAACTATAAAGGATATTTCTTCTAATTTTGTGGTCAGTTGTATTCAGGCATGACTTATTAATGGTTACAAAACTCAAAATAAATCAAGTGATCTTGTTGTATAATATACAATAAAAGCTACAGTATCCTTTCTTAGGCCCACAACTGCACAGTAAAGTCCTGAGGAGTCTCTGTTTCACATGTCCATTTGAAACAGCTGAGAATGACACATTTACTGTGATCGGTGGTGGTTTTACTCTTCTGTACTGGTGTTAAAGCTAATCCTACAGTTGTCACACTGTGAAAGCATATGCCTTAATCCGCACTCTGTCCTTTACCTTTACCAAATCGATGCCAGGTATTACAACGGAGCACCATTTTTCTTGTTGCCACACAATCCAGAACAAGTAGCACCAGCTGCTCCCCGCTGCTTTTTTTTCCCTGACATAGATGTATTGTTTTACTTTGTCTTCAGTCCTTGCAGCTTTGTGGATGGAGTGTCAGCGGATGTCCTGGATGGGTGTGATTATTCTTGGGTTATTCTTCTTTTCCACCTCTGTCAAGTCTGACTGTGAGCTTCCTCCCTTCTCCACCTCTCCATCAAGACACTTGCAATTTTGCGCTTTGGTGACTGTATGCTGGTCTAAAAAAAAAAATCTTTCCCCCTTGGCTTTACTAGTCTCAATATCTCATATGTTCCTCGTCCTTCCTCTCCCCTCACTCACTGAGCAGGAACCCTCCACACTTGGGCTAATGATCACATCATAGATTCACTACCCAGCACTCACTAGCTCCCAATTATAGTCAAGAGTTGGGTTCTTTAAAATGAAGATCCTTATCCTCCTGCTACTGAGGGCACTTGAACTCCTTTTGCCTTTATTACCTGAGGTTTTGTGTTTGTCTACTTGTCCAGCAGTCATTGCAGCCCTACCAGCTCTCATCCATCTACCCTTCTTTTTGTGATCTTTTCTTTTGCGGTTTGTTTATCTGTTCTTTTATAATGAGCCAAACTTCTCCTAAGAACCAGAAAAGTCTTGTTCAAAACTTTGCCCTTTTCATCGAGTGATGCTGAGCAAAGAAAATGCCTGACTTTTGTCGACGTAGTCAGCTGTAATGGAAATAATTCCTCACACTGGCTGCTTTTGTATGTCGCTGTAATTTTCACCAGTGAGATTGATAGCTCATCTAACGGGAAAGGATTTTGTCACACAATCGTTTGAAATTATGTACAGAATGGAAATGGGAATAAGCATGCTCACAGCTGGGAGCTGTGAAAATCTGAAGAATTGACAGACTTTTCAATTTAATAATTTCTGTCAGGACAATGTATTGAACTGCATTATATTGTGCAGACCGTGCAAAAGAGCCTCCAGAATATTCCTGCCAGCCTCTGCAGCAATGAAAGAAAATGAGTGTCTTTCAGGCAAGCTTTGAATATAATGAGTCAATCTGGGCATTAGCATGGAAATAGATGGCAGTTGCAAGCAGCACACTACTGGGGTTAAAACATTCAAATTAAATATTATTTATTTTACAAAATGGCTTAACTTTTTTCTGAAACAGACATAGAAGGCTTCATTCTGGATGATACTCAAACTCAGCTTGGGCATTAGTCTTTAAAAGACTACAGGAACAGTATTAGGTACATTTGAGATTTTGAAGTCAAGCGCATTGTCTTCCTTCAATACTAAACAGGATTTCACTTGATTTCAGTGAAAAATGAATGCAGAAGCTGTGTTTTTACAGTCACAGTGATGGAATGAACCTAGGAGAAAAGCAGAAACAGAATTTCAAAACTCTTCCTTTCACATTGTGTCTCTTCACATCCTTTCATCTGTCCTCGTCATTCTTTCACAAACTCTGCTTTCAGTTGCAACAGCCTATGAAGTCCGGAGGCCAATCTCTGGGATTCTGGGAAAACAAAACTGCTGCTTGTTTTCTCATCTTAACAAATGACAGTTGGTCTCAGAGGGAAGGTGAGACCATAGATGGTGTTTGAATGTGGTTTGCTTTATGTTGGTAATAGCAGACGCATCGGCAGCTGCAGAGTCAGTACAAAGGGTGAAAAACACATGCTCAAACTTAAGCCTACACTGACAATTTATAGCAGTGGTTCTCAAACCTTTTTTTTTTCCAAATCTAACAGTGCAAAACATTTTTGGCAGAAAAAAAAATCCCATAAAGGGGCATAATACAGCAATGTGTCATCTGCGTCTGAGTTATTAAACAACAAATGTGTAAAAACACTTTAAAAGCTACATTTAAAACTCATCACGAAATTAATGAAAAACCATTTCTGTAATCATGTGATGACACTAAGATGACATTGTAGATGCACTGAGTCTTTCTAATGTGTTGCACTTACAATTTAGTGAGAAGCATCAGCTTACGCTTCACTGAGGGTCTTTCCAGGGGGCAGGGTGGCGGCTGCAGTGATCAAACTATTTCTCAGGTGCAGTGTTATTCTTTGCAACACAGAATATGATTCGATTAGACTGATTAGACTTAAAACAGAAAAGCAGATGTCACACAAATATGTGGATTCCTTCTTTCTGTGTTCTGTATTGCTGCTACGCTCAAAACTCTTTTCTTTCTTTTTTGTCTGCCATTAAATATAATAAACTACATCACACTGACAGTGAATGTGATTGTGTTTTTTTTTTCCTTCTCATTTTGTGAAGCTTTAGGGCCATTAACCATAAACCTTCTATAAAAGATGGCTGCAGACATGTGAAGTCCCATATTGTAGCCTGGATTTTAACCTTAAGGCTAAAATCGACGGTGTCTTGACTCGTAGCCAGACGTGACCATATTTGTAAGTGTGGAGTGCTAAGTAATCATGTTAGCACGGTGCATCCCTAAACTGGGTGCATTGCATAGACACATACATGCACATTAATGCTTAATAATGTGTACAAAATCAATGTGAATATGCAAGAAAAAACATATATTTGTAGTGTTGCGGGAGATTTTTTGCTACCAGGCCGTGTTGGTATCAACGAATCCTTAGGAACACATGAGTTAGGTTTAGTGATGCTGGAAAGTGGACTTTCTTTATTTGGAGAGCAGTTCTAATTGTCAAACACTGGCAAGAAAGTCATTAAAAAATATTTCCTAACCTAAACTATACCTAAACTATACTACTACTAATACTCATTTAAACTATACTTTTCAAGCCCACATTAACATACCATGGGCCACACTGTCATCATTTTCCAGTAATAATAGTTGCAACAGGAATATTTGTCAGCAGGAATAATTTGTCTCCTAATGTAATTAATATTCAAATTATTTAATCAGTTAATTCATGTCACCCTCCCTCCCAGTTATGTAAAAGGAGCTTTTAATGACAGAGGTAAGAAACATGACATGCATCCCTCTGCGACTCGGGGCCCACACAGAGCTGATTAAACTATAGCAGTAAAGCCACTGGAGGAATCAGTGCTGAGGCACAATAGAGCCAATACATGCAGTCACATGCCACAGCACCGCTGCCACTAATGTTGATGTGGTGCACAGGGTTGGATTGTTTATTTTCTGAAGCCTTTTCATACGTTTCTTTTTATCTGCTGTTTCTTTAGGAGCTGCCTGCTCTAGAATGTTTAATTATATTTCCCTTGGAAGCTGTTCTAAAAACTGCACTACATCTATCTATCTATCTATCTATCTATCCATCTATCTATCTATCTATCTATCAAACCATGTGGGAAACAAAAGAAATCAATACACAAATATAGAATTGTATAAAAACAGAAATAAGCACTGCTGAATGTGTACAGACTACAGGCAAGTGAAAAACACAGACAAAAATGTAAATCGATTTCAGATTCAATCAAACCGTTAACAGCTACTTTTCCACTTCATCTTTGAAGCCAAAGCCTTTTCAATTTTAAATCAGTCTGCAATCAGTTCCGAGCAGCTGGAACAGGATAAATGAAAGCATCTTATCAAGTTCTTTGCACTCAGTCACTTCTTTGCACTCGCTCATAGGCGGCCATAAGGCTAACAAGCTTGTTTGTGAACGCAAAGGCAACTCCACTGTACCCCATCACAATGTCCACATGCTGCTTGGCTTGGCAGCTACAGCAGCCATTGACCTTGAGCTTTACAATTACCAGACTGTTTTCTATTCACCCTGCCATAACTTGCCTCTGTCTCCCTGTTCTGCCAAAATCACAGTTTGAATCTGCCTTCACTTCTGGATAAATATGTACTACCCAGTGATCAAAAAGCAAAGTGTGGCTCATAAGACGCAAGATTTCTAGCAATAATCATTAACCTTGCTGCTTCTCCCACAACACGCAGGACATCAGTTTCTCTCCCATTATTCTACTTTCCCATACCTGCTCCAGTGTAGACCTTGATAAAATGTAACAATGAAATAAGATGCCATATTTGCTGCAAAGCTCCACTCAAATTTAATGAGCAAAGTTCAATTCCACATTACACAGGAAATGGCGCAATTGAACACGCTCATGAAATAAACATAAATCCTGCCTGCAGAAAGCAGCTTCTTGCTTTTGTTGACATGGGCTATGTCTTTCCCCATAATGTCCTCTAAAATGCATAATTACTTTGCCTGAGAGTGCAAGTTGAATCAGTATCAGTAAGAGAAAGACAAACTTAAGCAGCTCTGCGGTTCATGTCAAGGGCAAGCTGTGGCCTGCCTTCATATTTAAAATTTTCTAATGTAAATTCACTTAAGCCCTTTTCCCCATCTCCTCCTCTCATTTTTTTATTTTTTTTTTGTCTTCTGAACTATGCATACTTCTGGATTTATGTTGTTAAACGGCTTTGCGTTCAGTTTTGTGAAGTTAACAGTACCGTCCTCATTAATGCATTTATCTGACTATCTGCATTTCGTAGTTTAGTTTAATTTCATTTACTGTCATTTTCGTCTCCCTTTTTTTTCTTTCACCATTTTATGTTTTTTTCCAGACCAAGCAGCTTCTACTTTTGAAGACTGTGGTACATTATGCAGTTGTAACACTATATTACAAAGAATGACTGGAAAAGGAACAATTTACTTGGCTTGTACACCTTGTTCTTATTAAATGATAATGAGGGACTTATTGTCATATTTTGGTAATTATCAAGGAATTATGAAAAGACCAAAACCAACAATGTGTTGATCAGTGGCACTGGAAGGGCATGTAAGAGTGCAAATGTTTGACACTGTTGGATCAGACATTCTAACCTTACAGCGTCTGCTGATGTGTGCCGATCTAAAAGTAGTGCAGGAAATAAAGTCACAGCTAGCGAGTGGTCATGTTGTGTCCTGCCTCCTGCCCACTCTACCCAGGCAGCAGCCTCATGTAAACTAAACTAAATTTCCTGTGACGAAAATGTGACTGACACTAACTACCTCCTCTTATGTAAGAAGCAACAACTTCAGACAGTGTCCTGAGCTTATTTGCTCAACATTTTCCACACTTCCTAAGTGAACCTCTAAAGTGTTTAAAGTTGGACTGCAAATATTTACTTCTTACAGATTTTTCATTTTTTAAATAGGACTAAGGCTAATCTAACAGCTCTGTGAGGCCCACATTGCTTTATTTAACTTCTAATATGAATAAAGTATGCTAGCATATAGCATGTATTAAATATTGCCATATTGATTTATTTTACTAACAGACGAGTCAACCAATGCTGGCCATTAAAACGAATGCAGGTTTCAAGGACCTATGCATCGCTTTCATTTCTCAGACCCGGAGGCTACATCCATCCTTACAGTATATATACATACCTGATGTTAATGGGAATTGCATTAGTTTTGCAAGTACAGTATTGTACAAAAGTCTTGACCCACTCCTCATTTCTTTATATTTTGTTTCCAAGGAGCCAGACTTCCTGTAATTTTTAAAAGTGGCCTTGAGCAATAGTTCTCCAGGATTTCTGAAGGTCTTATCAAAGTTTTTCTTTGGACATTGGCTGCTTTTTCACTCATTTTCAGTCCAGTCCTTGTACCTGACCATTTTCAGAGGATTTTTTTTTTCATTTTTGTTAAGCCACTTAACACTGATGTGTGAATCATTCAAGCATGAAATAGGCACCTGACTCAAGGGATGAACCCGTTCTGCCTGTCTGTTTTTGTGTCTACAAATAACATACAACTTAGCAAAGAACCAATTTTAAATTGTATCTTTAGGCACTTTGTTACTACCAGCCTGTCACTAAAACACATAATTTTCTCACATTTCTTTAGTTGAATGTGCAAAAAATGCCAAAGATAACACAGTTTGACAGGCATAAAGTAGTATTTTTGCACCAAAAGGCTGATTCCCACGGGCTATTAGCTGAAAACGTGGCATATTTTGGCAGTGTATCCTTAAAAAAACTGACAAAACTGGACAAGTGGAGGACAAAAGTAGAAATGTCAGGGCTAAAAAACTATCTGCAGCAGATGAACAGTATCTAAAAGTCATGTGCTTAAGAAATAGAAAAAAATCCAGCAAAGACCTGACACAGGACCTGAGAAATGCATCTGGCCATTCAGTTGATCCATCTACTGTTTGCTGAAGCCTCATCAGAAATGGTCTGAGTGGAAGGGTGGCAGTCAAGGAGACATTCTTAAGGAAGGGAAACAGGGAGAAAAGGCTGAGGTATGCCAAATTACACAAGAACTGGATGGGAAATCAGTGGCAACAGGTCTTATGGAGTGATGAATCCAAATTTGAAATTTTTGGTTCAAATAATCATCAGTATATATGGAGGAGGTCAGGAGAGAGGTGTAACAGTGAGTGTCTACAGCCATCTGTAAAACACGTTGGAGGCTCTGTCATGGTTTGGGGCTGCATTTCAGCCAGTGGGATCTTGTCAATTATGAACACAGAAAATACTGTTGGATTTTGATCCACCTTGCAATACCATCTGGAAAGCGTCAATTTTTCAGATTGACAGTGATCCCAAACCCACTGCCAATACAGTAAAATTATAACTGAATAGAAAAACACACAATGGAATATTATCAGTTATGGATTGGCCTCCCAGA
Source organism: Paratilapia polleni (assembly GCA_015106735.1). Lineage (NCBI taxonomy): Eukaryota > Metazoa > Chordata > Actinopteri > Cichliformes > Cichlidae > Paratilapia > Paratilapia polleni. Next base: position 13,981 of record VUQI01003691.1, on the reverse strand, counting down.
CCTCAACGTTATTGAAGCAGTGTGGGATCATCTTGACAGAGAACGGAACAAGTGGGCCAAACTTGTGAACCAGCCTACAGAGCAACACACTGTTACTGAAATCTGTAGAGTCATGGTGCTAACATGGATGTAGGCCTAAGTGATGTACCTTTGATTTAAAAAGTACCTTTGAAAATACTTTTAAAAAAAAATCTTTTAAAATACTCTGAAGGAACTCATTGCAGTAACAATATTTGCAGTATAATTTGTGTCTCCTTTCTTTTAAAATATATCATGGGCAACCACCATTTACAAAAATACTTACAGTATAATTTGTTTCTCCTTTAAAACTGTTACTCTCCTGCTCTACTGCACCTACATTATAAGTATCATTCAGAACCAGTAAGTTATTTTAGGCAATTAAGATTGTACCCTAATTTCAGAAAAACCTTGATGGTAAAAACTGGAAAGTAAACCACAAGTCACAGGCTATTTTATGAAGTGCTACCATATTCTCATCCAATAAGTCATGCAAAGTGGCTAGTTACTCAGTCTTCTTCCAAGCTCAGACAATACTGATCTATAATTATCCTAGTTAGGGTCAAGACCATGAGCTGTCAGAGCTATTCATATTTCTTATGTGCCCCGTGTTCCTTCTTTGGCAGTCAGGTCTTCCAGTTGGTCAACACATGCTGTAAAAGTGTGCTTCTTTAACTCTTATAGCTACAATTCTACCAGTTTTATATATATATATATATTTTTTCATTAAAGAAACTCAGCCAACACAACAGTGTGTGGAAAAAGTCCACATCACCAATTAGCAACACCCATGTTGCATTCCCTACCTACACAAATGTTTGAAGGTTTTCAGCCTTCATAACATCACTGATCAGTATACGGAAATCAGGATGTAAAAGCACAACAGTAATAGGAAGCAACAACAAAAGTGGTGTAAACAAACAGTGTTTAATGAAACAAACCCCTATTATCTCCCTACTTGGTAATATTCAGATCATTTCCCCTAATTTACATAAGCATCCTAGAGAGTGTCTCGCTTGGCTTCACAATGATATTTGAATGCTCCGGGCTACAAGATGTCACACATAGAAATGAAAATAGGATTTTCATCAAAGAAAGACAAAGAAACTGTTTTTGGATAGTATCAAGTTAGACTGAGGAATCGATAGATGTGAGAGGGAGGCTTTTGAGGGATGTTCTTTTGCAGCCACATTGCTTTGATATGCCTTCTCTGTGTCACTTCCACACTCTCTAGCTATGCCCTTGGGGGGGGACAAGTAAGGCATTTCATAATATCACTCCAAGGTTTGCTTCAGGACAGGCGCTATAACTGTCTCCTCTCAGGTATGTAGTTGTGACGTAAAGCACTGATGCCTGTTTGCTGCTTTGCATTCATAGTAATTAGTTAAATTCTGCAGGTCAGAGTATTTCTAACTTGAATTCTGATATGGGATTGTGGGAATTTATTTTAACAGTACTGGAACTAAAACTTCAACCATGAAATTATGAGATATACAATTAAGATTCCCTGAAGGAGAAAAGACAGAGGTACTGATTTCAAGACATAACACCTGTCCTAGCCTTGGAGTACTCCTCCGCTAAGCATGATTAATGAAATGCGGAGAACCTGAGCTTGAGAAAAACATCATGCGATGAGTGCAGTGTGGTGTAAGATTCCAAAGATGGCAGAAGCTCCGTGGTCACTGACATTTGGCTCTGTGGGAGCTGGAACTTTGAGAGGGTTGCTGCAGAGAAGGAAATGACGGAACGCAGTGAAGGACTTCCTTTGCCACAAAACATTCGGCAGAGGTCACCCAGTCAGTCCTCTGTGATGAGCAGAGAGTAAATTTTGGATTCTGGTTCCATCTACCGCCCCCTCTTTTTAAACCCTGAGTGCTTCCTTCTCTGCCCTCCATCCATGCCAAAAGGAATGAGGCTGTAACTGAGCCTGGGGGGACAGATGGTGCCTATTTATAGTCCCCACAGAGAGGTGTGAAGTTTCTTGGGATTTCAAAGCACGGGGGCCATGGCTCCTTAAGGGGGCTGATGCAGCCTCTGTGGCCTGCATGTTCTCTTTCCCTCCCTCGCTCTCTCGAAAGCCCTACACCGACCACAGGGATTAGATGGGGCCAGGCTAAACAAAGGTACTTATTGCCCTTTTTACTGAGGCCACTGCATCACTACAGAGGATGGAAATCTGATACAAGCCAAAAGGAGCAGTCACCTTCTTCTTTTTCTCCAGCTGATAACTTGGTCTTCCTTTAACAATCTAGAGGCTGAATTTGCTGTCACAGCAGGATAGTCAAACTGTCATGGTGCCACTCAAAGCATGTATGATGATGCTGTGAGTGGATTTTCTACTAACTTGACATCTTATGCTGAAGCACAGAATCATGAGAGCAGATACTGTTCAGATATGGAGGCTTGAGTGAGCCCCTTTGCAATGATTACAAATCAGTTACTGTTTATTTAGAAAATGCAAATGAAAACATTAAAATATAGTTTTACTACTTTTTTCACAATGTAACTTTTAGCTTCAAAGAACTGGTCGAAGAAGCCAGCCATAAAATTTTCCAGTCATTACTACTGTTGCAACAACTAATATATATGTCACTACTCCTGCTATCTTGCTATCCTGCCGCTATCTCACATAAAATCCAACTAAACTGTGCAATGACTTGAATAAAATCAGGTCAGCTATGAATGTGAAACACATCACTACTTTCCTCGCATTTGCTTCCTGTACGCTGTGAACTGTAATTGATTTATATCAACCATTGAGAGGTTTGGTTCTGCAGTACATTTCTCATCTGCTGCTACTTTATGAACCATTTAGACCTCGAAAATCATCAGCCCCCGCATTCAGAACTAATGATGGAGCAGCAGTTTTTTTTGCCCCACATGAACAAAATTTCAGATCTGCTACAACTATCTTCATTTTTACTCCATTATATCTTTTCTGCGCTTGTTTATTTTTTATGGATACCACTGTCTTATTGTTGAAAGACACTATACAAATAAACTTACATAAAATGCCAATATTGTCAAACTGCTCAATATAAGTAGTCCTACCCTACAGTGAATAGACACCACCATACATCCTTGAAGTGAGGCATCAGTTATCTCTCTTATGTCAGGGCCAAGACTTGGAAACCTGGCAAAGAGAGGGGCGAGGGAGCCTGTCTGTCTATTTACGTCCTCTCTTAAGCTTGGTCACCATCTGAAACTCACACTTGAAACCGCAGACAATGTGGGATCCCTCCACCGAGGACAGACACTGGAGTTCATTAGGCTGCTCGCCAGCCAATCAGTGGAGGAATTTAAAAGGCAGCTCATGACAGCCCTCCCAGTAATAAAGAGCCATACAGTACATTGCGCAGGCTTCTCATGTTCTCCCAGTCATCACATAGCAAATTTCCAGTATTTGCAATTTGGTCATTATTGACAGAAAATAGCCAGAAAATAGCCAAGACTCTAAATAGAAACATTCAGCAAAGAAGAAGAGAGCACCAAATTATGTTTTTAGATTGCATTTTATTGATTGCTAATATTAATGTGTGTGTTGAGTTCAATATAGTAAATATAGTTTGGCTACATTATGTAAAATAGTGTATAAGATAATAAAAATGGCACTAACGTCAATCCTATAACAATTATGCAGTAAGTTTTAAAGGTCTAAATGTGCAGTGATAATCTCCAAATTACACATAGGAGTGACAACTGAGTGCATGTTTATGCTCTGTCATTTTTTATTGCATTATTTACAAAACTGAACAACAACAACACAACATCAAATCTATTTGATGGTGTGTTTAAGTGACATACTTAAATGACATATTTAAAAGTGACAGTGGAACAAAAATGATTGCCTAATTAAGTGTTGAGTGGCTTCATATTCTCGTAAAAATATTTACACACTTAATATAAAGCTATTTAATACAAGTAATAAATCTCGGGCTTATGGGTCTGCTATGATGGGTTTTCTCAAGGACAACTTCAAATAAAATGATTAATTACTGTAATGGTGCAGCACCAGAAAGAAAGCTGAGGTGTAATGAGGTCTGTAATTTACAGACTCCAAAGCAATTGATTGGAGGAGTTAATGTTAGAGTTTCACAAGTTGACCAGTCTAAAAGGTTAAGTGCACCGGCTGAATTTTTAATGTCACATAGTCCCTTCTCATTACACACTTACGGGTTTCCTGCAGAAACCAAATTTGCTCATGGCTTCTTTGAATGTACATGAAAAGCTCTTCTATGTTAATTTTAAGCGGCAGAGTAAAACGAACTGTAAATGTTAAACTGCTGCATAAGCTACACCACCATCACGACAGGAAATAAACAGTCTGACTAAACAGACCAGATGTTATGGTGTTTATCTTGAATTTCAGGTTACCTTTAGCCATCATAGACAGAAAATGAACCATTATCAACCTGAGTAGCTAAACTTCTGCTGAACACTTATTTTAACAAACATACAAACTACCAACTGTTTATGCTGGATGTTAAAGCTCATCACATATCAGCCTTTTTACAAGAACAGTATTAGTATTAAGTGAGGTTTAGACAGCAGTATAAATGGAGACTGTACATCACTTCCTTCATTACATAAATAGACATGTGCTCTACATAAAGACTTAAATCTACTTGTCATGTCAACTGTAAAGCTGTCATAGCTTTTACAGCATGCTAGGAGCTAAATGGCACTAGAAGCCTCTCAGTTGTTACTTTAACTCGTGTGTATATATAGAGACCGAGCTGCAAATCTGCACATCAGGTACAGCCTCTCATTGAGTTGCTGCAACGCTGTTTACTGACTCAAGATCCCTCTGAAGGTCTTGCACAAAAATTGCCACTGGATGTCAGCAGTGTTCCACAGATCTACAGGAGGAGGAGGACATTCATTTGAAAGGGGGAAATAATTGTGGTTTACAGGGAGCAAAGGGTAGCCTAGTCAAATACAAAGGATCTACACAAAACTGAAGCACTAGCGTATATAAAATAAAATAAGCTTTAATATATATATGTGGTATATATGTACATAATGCACTTAAATATTCAATTACTTATTGCACCAGATCACTTTTTTTAATGCTGGCAAATGGCATCATACATTTATAAAGTTAACTATAAAGCACAGTCTATTGTTCCAAGTCCAATTTCTGGAGTGTAGAGGTATTTCCTGATCTAAACAGGTCCTAGTACTCACAGCCACTTTGTTCAGACTGCTGAACACAGCAGAGTGGCAGTCAGACAGCCTTCTCCACAGAGGACCGGTCTTGCAGTGATCAGCAAATACACAGTACACTCTAATCCTACCACCATGCAGCCACTCCATGGTCAGTTTGTCTTTTTTGCAGGCAACTGGCCTCAAAGAAAATGTTGTATAGAGTTTGTTGCACAGAAAGCAATATACAAAAGTTTGTTACATTTATTCCCAGTGGGTATGCATTTTTCTTTTACCTCCTTTTCCATGTTCTAAAATGCATGCTGTGCATATAATCACAAATGTCTTGTGTGTAGACATTTTAAAAAAGTTAGTTTAGACTAGCATCTTTCTCTTCTAAGTTCAACTAAAAACAAAATATAAGACAAATGAAATGCAAATAAATAAATAAATAAATAAAAAAAATTGTGTGTGAAAAGCCTACTTCTTCTTTCAAGTTAGCCTTCATAATACTGTTGAAACGCAACCTAAAAATGAGAACAAAACTAAAATCTGTGGCCAGCTCCTTAATAAACCAATAGGTGATTATGACTATATAGTTTACAGGTAAAACATGCTGATACACCAGAGAGCTACATTTGTGGTCTGCAGAACACCTTGTGCTGCTCAGCATTTTCATCCTTTGTCCCCCTCATCGCACATATTGAGACAATGTGCCACATTTTGACAGGGTGTGCTTTACACAAGTCTAACATAACAATATGAGTCTAACAGGAAATGTGCATGGTTCAAAAAGAGATGTGCAGATGTATGGATGCATCCCTACCGAAACCCTTACCAATTACCACTCAGAACAGCAGATGAAATAACAGTTTTAACACTTATATTGATAGAAAAAGGGGAATACAAGAGTATGCAAAGACTATCTCATAAGAGAATCAAAAAAATTTGGTTCCATTTATACTTGTTATATATACTTTGCTTTCAAATGAACTATAGTAAATTTCAGGATATTTGTGCTTTACATGACCAATGCAAAATCTGTAACCAGCACTGTTTTTTTGTTTGTTTGTTTGTTTGCTTTGTTTGGATATATCATCATTTCAGACCACCTAGGAGCCGGGTGAGCTAAGCTTGAGAAAACATGTGGAGTCAGAACTGCATCCAGGTAGGTAACTAAGGTGTGGCCTTGTTCCTAAATTTTATGTGTTACAAATATGTGCTTCTATATCGCCTTACATTCGGTAATTAGACCTCTTTATAATAGCTTTTATTTGATGTGATGGTCTTTGCCATTCTTTTACTGAATTTAGATTGGCTGAGCACCACTCATAGGAAATTATGCATATACAGTTTGGTTCATAAGTATTTGAACAATGACACAGTTTTTGTAACTTTGCCTTTGTACATCACCACAGTGGATTTTAAATCAAACAATCAAGATGTGATTGAAGTGCAGACTTTCGGCTTTAATTCAAGCGGTTTAGCAAAATTATTGCGTTAACTGTTTAGGAATTACCGCCATTATAGTCTCCCTTTTCCCCTTTTTATTGCAATGCCACTCTTTGTTATACTGATTTGTCTCACCTTGAACCTCACAACCAAACCCGTTGCCCCACATTTTGTTTGTTGGGAACGCTTGTGAAATTCATTCATCTGATTTGGAAAGTAGACGTTTTCCCGAGGACCAATGTAAACACCGTGCGCCTCAACAAATCCCCGGCGGCCAATCCAGATCAACGTTTCAAGCGCACTTGCTTAGTGCAGGCTGTGGCACGGACACGAGGGAAAGATTAAAACTCGCTCACTTTTTGCCAGTCATTTGTTGTACCGGGTCGCCTCTCAACCACGTCTGTGCCGTTTTAGTAAAAGTCTGCTTATAGGTTACTATGACAAAAATCCTATTAGCTTACAGTGTTGTTAAATCTTTGAGACAAGGATGCGTGTTTGGCAGAAAAGTGGGAAACACGGGCCGGCTGAGACTTCAAACTGCAAAACATTTTAGTGTGAAGGTAAGAAAACGAAGTGTGAGTGAAAACGGGTGGTGTCAGTGACAAATGCAAGAAGTTAACTTTTTTTAAAAAAAAGACTTTGCCGGAGGTAGTTGACCATTAACTCCACATTCTGCCCTTGAACTTCAGGAAAAAAAACAAACAAGAAAATCTAGGAAGCCTGCGGTGCTTTGCCTGCACACACTTAAAAAGTTAGCCCTTTTTAAAAAAAACAAACAAAAAAACAACAACAACAACAAAAAAAACAAAACAACCCCCCCCCCCCCCCCCCCCCCACACAAAAAAAAAAACAAAAAACTCTTTCTTTTAAA
>VUQI01003688.1:12026-24628 GCA_015106735.1 Paratilapia polleni | reverse complement strand
TTTATGAAATGCTGTGTTAGTTTTAGGCCAGATGTAACAGGACGCAAACCTTCCAAAAAGTTCAACTTCTGTCTCATCAGTCCACAGAATATTTTCCCAAAAGTCTTGGGGATCATCAAGATGTTTTCTGGCAAACGTGAGACGAGCCTTTGTGTTCTTTTTGGTCAGCAGTGGTTTTCTCCTTGGAACTCTCCCATGGAGGCCATTTTTGCCCAGTCTCTTTCTTATTGTTGAATCATGAACACTGACCTTAACTAAGGCAAGTGAGGCCTGCAGTTCTTTAGATGTTGATCTGGGTTCTTTTGTGACCTTCTGGATGAGTTGTCAATGCGCTCTTGGAGTAATTTTGGTAGGCTGGCCACTCCAGGGAAGGTTCACCACTTTTCCAGGTTTTCTCTGTTTGTGGATAATGACTCTCTGTGGTTTGTTGGAGTCCCAGAGCCTTAGAAATGGCTTTGTAACCCTTTCCAGACTGATAGATGTCAGTGACTTTGTTTCGGGTTTGTTTCCAGTGTGTGATTGTGGAGTGAATGAATAATGGATTCAATGCAAAGCGCTTTGGGTACCTTGAAAAGCGCTATATAAATCCAATCCATTATTATTATTATTATTTCTCATCTGTTCTTGAGTTTATTTAGACCGTGGTGTGATGTGTTGCTTGTTCTCTTTTAGCCTACTTCACTTTGTCAGACAGCTTCTATTTAAGTGATTTCTTGATTCAACAGGTCTGACAGTAATCAGGCCCTAGTGTCGCTAGTAAAATTGAACTCGGCTTTCTAAAAAATGTGGTTCACAGGTAATTCATGATTTCATAATGGGGAAAAAGGGGCAATTACTTTTTCACAGAGGGCCAGGTAGGTTTGGATAGCTTTTTTTCCTTAATAAATGAAATCATCATTTAAAAACTGAATTTTTGTATTTACTCTGCTTATCTTTGTCTAATATTAAATTTTGTTTGATGATCTGAAACATTTAAGTGTGAAAATGTGCAAAAAACTAAGAGATCAAATACTTTTTCATGGCACTATAGGTACAAGTGTCCCCTGTGTAAACACTGATGTAAGATGAGCCAAAATTTTATCGATCCCCTCAGGGTGACTTCACAAGTTACATGCTGGAAAAGTCTAACAATACAGGAAATTGTAGTACTGCATACCATACTGCATAAAGAAAAAAAACACAGTCATAATACAAAAAGCTTACAGAGATTTGTAATGCGTAAGTTGAAGGGGATCCAAGCAAAAAAAATGTTGCTTATCAAATTGAACAACAAAGCACATTTACAACATGTATCTACCACATGTATCTGTGAAAGGTTTGTTTTGACTACTGCACTTAAGTGCTAGCACTATGAGTAATATGGTTTTATGTGTGCGTATCCTCTCAACAGTACAAAGTGTTGCTCTACTCTTTGGATGGCCGGTTGCTGTCAACCTACAGTGCCTATGAGTGGTCGCTGGGTGTAAAGTCTGTGTCCTGGAGCCCCAGCAGCCAGTTCCTTGCAGTTGGCAGCTTTGATGAAAAAGTATGGACAATGTCAAAAAGTATTGCTTCTTTCCTGATGATTGCCTTTTTTTATGTTTAAAGTTTGAAGTCTTCCACACAACAGATTTCATGCAGCACCATCTAGAGTCACAAAAGTCTTCACAACTTTCATACCTTCATGTCAGGTGCGCATCATCAATCACATCACATGGAAGAAAATTGCACAGTTTGAGCACCCTGCAACAATCGACAACACAAAAGCTGTGAGTATTCAGCCTTCTTGATGAGCCTGGAAGGCATTGTTTGTTTGCTATTTATCCTTGTTGTGCTTTTAGACTGTGTATAAAGAAGTAGAGAGAAGGCCAGCTGTTGGCACTGATGAAATGTCTCTGCACAACATCACAACCGGCTCCACACTCTTCAACACCCAGAGCAAATGTATGTATGCAGTATTCATCTGTAAATTGGTATTTGACTAAAATTACTGAGGTCAAGTAATCACTTTCGTCTCCTTACAAACTGTAATTATTGTTGTCTCATCCAGATGAGATATGCACACTGCCAGTCCAAATTCCTGTGGTCAAACCAGACCCAGACCGAGCTAACCCCAAAATTGGTATCTGTGTTTTGGCATTCAGCTCAGACAGTCGCTATCTAGCCACCAAAAATGGTAAGACTTCACAACTTGTCACTTTTTACCTTCGTGTTGAACCCAGAGCACTTTACACTCATCAAGGACATGAATGTTTTATCAGTACTGACCATTGAATAATTTCTGTGAACGGCTCTGTTCTTGGCCTAAATGATTACACAACATAAACTTTCCCCACTTAAATTATTAAATCTGTGGTGCTGAAAGTCCAGAAATGCCTCTTAACTTGTCAAAGCCTACAGTTCAGTGCAGATCTGACCAACAGAATTACATAAGTCAATAATGTGTCTTGGAGTCACTTCTAAAGAACTGCAAATTCCAATATCATCAGTTCAAACAACTGTAAAAGTGCAAGTTTTTGGAAAGTGTAACCACTTTGCCAAGGTCTAAAAAATACCCAAACTGTCACCTTCAGCTGAGAGGAAGTTGATTTGGATGGCTAGAAACTACCCAGAAAAAATGCTTTGTTTGGCCACAGTTACCAAAGATCTTTTTAGAGGGGTGAAGGTGACGCATTCAACCCAAGAAAACTGTACTAACTGTTAAGCATGGGGATGAGTATCTTGCTCTGAGGCTGTTTTGCTGGCACATTGAACAAAGTGAATGGAATAAGGAAATAGGAAGAGTACCTCAGAATTCTTGAGCATAACCTTAAATAATTAGTTTAAAATTTGGTATTGCAGCAGGGTAATGACCCAAACACACATTACAGCTGGATGTGGATTAAATAAAACGGGCTAACACTAGACTTTCAGATTGGCTTTTCCAACGTCATTACCTCAAGCCTATCAAAAATGTACAGACTAAGGTTAAAAGTCAGGTGTGTGTCAGGAAACTAACCATTTTAACGCCATCAATTCAAATATCCAGCCAGAATCATGCTGACGGCTACCAAAAGCATTTGGTCAAGGTACAACTTGTTTAACTAAATAGTGGGCATAAATTTATACATATATAATTTGACAGTCTGATTTGACATTCATGTCCATGATGTGTATGTAAACTTTTGACTGCAACTGTATTTATTATTAACAACTATTAAACACCAACTTTTTTTGTTAATTTGTTTTTACTACAACACTCATATTGGTTCTGTATGCTGAGAGTGGCTTTGAATGCATATCAGTATTTTTCTCACTGTAGACAATATGGCCAGTGCTGTTTGGGTGTGGGACATGCAGAAGATGAGCCTGGAGGCTGTGCTGGAGCAGACATCAGCTGTACGATGCTTTCAGTGGGACCCCCGGCGACCCCGGTTGGCACTGTGTACAGGCAACACCAAACTCTATCTCTGGTCCCCAGGAGGCTGTGTTGCTGTCCAGGTCCCTACTGAAGGTACCATACTTGGGCATTAAAAATTCGAATTTTGAAGTAGCTGGAGTACACAGCTTAATTACATTGTTCTCAGATGTGACAAAGAAGCAGTGGGATCCAACCCACTACAACTCATTACCTCTTAGTGGACCAAACCATTTTAAAAAACCTAGAGCTCTGTTTTGCATTTGGGGACCTCCAGAATGAGACATGCCTGTTTTTGAGAGAGTGGGTTTGACTATACTACATGGAAACACGAGATACGCAGCACTATGTTTAGAACCTTAAAGTACTGTAGTAGGATATTTTCAAAAATAATGCCACAAATAGTTTTTAACTGATCAGTTAACTTCATACAAACAAAGAAAAATATTTGGCTTCCATAGCTCTTCTGTGAATTTTGTCTGTCTGTCCTGACTGATTCAATGATGGGGAGATCAGGGTTCTGTAGAGGCATACCATCTGTTAGAGGCATAGACAGTATAAAATTTGGATGTAGCTTCAGGGTCAGAAAAAAGTAACCAATGTGGAAGTGCCTTATACCTGCATTCTGTTTGAAAGCCACCAGGTGGCGATAGCTGTAGTTCCAGTCCTATAGATGTCTATGCGAAAATGGCTTTCTGTCTTGACCTCTGTAAAAACTTTCTAGATGAGTTTGAAAAAATAAGTCTCTTTTGTAAATTTTGGTCATGTTGTGTTTCAAAAATGAGGATTGTCCATGGTATGCTCGTTGGCTAACAACTTGTGATTGACAAGTTAGCCAATGAGCAAACGGTTTCAGAGCAGAGTCAGACCCGCCCCTCCTTGTCACATCTGTTTTTTGTTTTTTCCAAACCAAGACAGTGACAGTGAAAACACTCAAGGCTTCATTCACCTTTTATACTGTCTATGGTTGTAAGACTGTATTGGACTGTTTTTGAAAATGTCATTGCATTAAGTTGCACAAAGTTGATGTTTATTCTTAAGATAATGATTTCTTTCACTTTGAGCATGAGCATGTCTATGTGTAGAGCCATTGTCATCACCATTACCCCTCTTTTATTCCTGCCAGGTGGTTTTCAAGTCCATTCTCTGAACTGGCACTGCAGTGGCAACTCTTTGATCCTGCTTGGAAAGGAGCAGCTGTGTTTGTGCTATATGGACATTGATGAGGAAGACAAGTACAGCACACAAAAACAAGAATAACTGGGTAATAGTTCAGTCTTACTTAGTGCACACATGTGCTGAGTTGTTGACCAATGGGAACTCCTGAAAATGTCAGCTTTCACATGCTGGACTGTAGCTGCTTTTAAGGCCCTCGGTGCAGGTTACTAGGATGTTTATTTCCTTGAATGAATACACTGAAAACCTCGAAAGACATTCCCCCTGATAAATATGTACTGAAGCACTAGCTGCAAACACTGTGAGAATAAGGTTTACAATTTTCTATAGATTTCACTGTAGTCTTAGTGCTACAATTTCCTGTGTATTACCTTGAAATTTTATATTTGTTCTAAATAAACTTTGTCATAAATAATGTTGCTTAAGGCAGTTTACTGAAATATGTTAAGCCTTTCATCAATATGGTTTGTTTTAGACACGTCATGTTACTGAAAACAACAGCTGAGTTACAGTTAAGGCATCCTGATGAACTGCAGTTGCACTGTTCAGATGAACAAAGACATGAGACAGTTTTGTTTAGTTGGTCATTTTAAAGCAGTTCTTCACGACAGAAGTTGCATTATCTTTAACCTGCAAATACTGTATCGTTACTCATAGAATGTAATAGTCCTTACTCGCCATGACCAGGCTGAAATGTCAGTAAGAAATCCAAACAGGAAGTACTAAATATGTTAGGACCATATTACTTGGCTTCAAGGCATCACCTGGCTGTAGAGCCACTTGAACTATAACTTTAATCATGTAGTTTCAGTCCTTGACAGTACAAATGTAATCTAAATGCAGTTCTGTATCCACCACGAACTGCAGCCCTGACAACATGTAGGCATGTATATTTTCCCATTGTGGCTACTGTGCTACAAATATTTAAAACAAAAACTAAACCTTCACATGTTTGTAATAATGAGTTAATATTGCTAAATAAAATACTTAAGAACTGGCAATTACATATTCTAGAGGCATTTAGAGTTAAATGCATAAAATAAATTGTACATAAACAAAACAGTATTTATAGATTCACTTTGAATATTTCTTTAAAAAACATCTGTCATGCAAACTGAACATGCAGGGACCATGCACAAATAAGAGCAGAAAAAAGGCATTTGGGATGTTTTCTGTTGGCATTGTTGAGCATGGAAGTATGGTCTGTAACCTTTGGCTGGACAGTAATATTCAAAACACACTTTAAGAAGTTAATGTACTTATGCAAAGCTTTGTGTGCATGTATGCCATTTTGTAACCCAACCCATCCCTCTGCACAGTTTAATGCAGCTGAGTGCAAATGTATGTCTAAAACAAATGCAAGTTGCAGCACCAAAATGGCAACTCACAAAACAAACAAGAGACATGGTTCACATGTTCACATTGCACATATTATTTCTGACATACAAACATTTTTGTTATTGAAGCTAATGCAGCTCTACAAATGGTACAGTAGCTCCTCACTCAGAGCAAAGACATAATTTAGTTAAATATAAGCATGGAGAATAAAACATATACTGGCATGGGGTCTTGATACGCAATTCATCATTACTACTGATCAAGTCCCTTGGATTCTGAAAATTAGTAGCAAAGCTGAGCCCAGTGCACAGCAGTGCAGATGCTATGTCCTCCTATCTTATTTTCTATATTCTATATATATTTCTATATACATTTATTAGAATAATTATGTGACGTGACGGTTCAACTCAATCCATCAGCTGCTTTTCCATTCCAAGAAGCTACTCTGTGGTCTGAATAATGCAAACACTTAATTCAAACCATATCATGTAGCAAATATGGAACTGCTTAGCAGATGATGTTGTATCACTGTTCTCCTGTGAGTGACAGAGGACATAAACAGAGCATATATTTACCTCTTAATAATATCTAAATGTCACATTCATTTTGACAGTCTGTCCTTCAGTGCTTAAACCAGAAACGGGAGACTTCAAGAAGCTCAATCTAAAGTACATGCTGTGCCTTTTATCTCCAACTTATATCACATGGCCACACACTCCTGAAGGCCCGTGTGGGTGGCACACCTGTGTGGAACTCTGATAGAAATCGACTAGGGGCACAAAAAACAAATGAGCAGACAGTTGTTGCAGTGCTGTGCATCATTTACCTACAGTTGGCTGACTGTTACACCAACTTAGGAAGGTGTATGGGCATCTCTCAGACTCAGCATACACACACAAATGCGTTGCACATTACACTGTAGCTTCCCTCAGACAGTGCAGTTTAACACAGACATATGGGTTGAACTCTTATAATTTAGAGAAACTATTTGATTTAGAAGCCAATCTTGCCACGTGTCATGGAGTAGCCCAGCTTGGCCTCATTGTTGATGAAGGACATTATGCCTAGATATGTTTCAATGAGCAGGGGTCTTTCCAGGATTAGGACACCATTAGCTCGACCAGGGATTGGGTGCTCCTTATGGGCTCTCTTCACTGCCTGCACGAGCTGGGTTTTGAAGTTGTCCAACTTTGGAAGTAAAAGAAAAAGAACATGAGACCATTAACAGCCATTCAAATACTTTTACAAAGTATACAATTTATATCTTTGTAAAACTAAGAGTCGCTGTCTGGAGTTAAGTCTCCTGGGGTCAGATGTGGAATAATGAATACATTCACAGTAGAATGAGCTTCTTTCACTGCATGTAGCAATACCTGAATGAGAAAATATTATCATGAAATTGCCCCAGGCACTGTTGTTGCCTTGCCAGCTTTAAAAACATCTATTGATACACAAAGTTGTGACTACATAGATTTAAGTTGTATGAATAGCCGCATTTATCTTGAGGGATGAATTATGTCTTTGAGGCAGCAATCAGTCTATTGTTTTCAGTTGGCCTGTGACTGCTAGCACTGGTTTTGTTGTTTGAAAGAACTGTTCCACCAGTCGTCACCATTGTTTCTTTTTAAATCCAACCAACACAAAAATGACCTTAGATTTCAAGCTTTCTTTGCTTAGTTTTCAAAATATCAAATAGCCTGTTATTTGAATTAATTAAAATGCATATTTGGCCTCATTTAGTCAAAGTGACTGTACCTGGCAGAGAGAGGCCACCTTCTCATCGGCACGGGCCATGGGATGCTCTGTGAATGTGGCGTAGGGCATGTCTGTGGACCAGGGGTTCCAGCGGTTAAAGAATGAAGCCCGAGGACGTTTGTCCCACTGGACACGGATCCCATAGCCTTCTCTTCTGTAAGAGCGCAACAGATTTAAGAGCATTAGAATGTCTGACAGTACACTGAAGCACCACCACACAGCTGACCATGACTGTTTAAGAGACAAAGCTAGTTTTTGAATCAGAATGAATACTTTATTTTTTCATCTTCTCATTTTGTATTTTATAGGTTTTTGTATTTTACTTCCCTGTACATCATTTTCCTCTCTTACAAAATCAAGTTTTCCTTACTAATTTATTACTAGTTATTGAATTAAAAACAATACAATACAACAACAATAAAGAAGTCAAACTTTTCTGTTTTGGTAATATTAAAGGTTAAATATTTTAATGTGTACTTATTACTCATTAATGTACTTCCAGTAAATACTAATTTGCTGTTGACAGACTGAAGTGCTGACTTACTTGTTGAGGGATTTGGGTGGGAACTCAAACTCGCCCACTGAGATGGTGTCTACAGCATTGAGAGCGATCCTGATAACTTGCTGACACAAGAGGTTAATGAAGTCATACTTGCACACCAACAGGGACCTGCACAGAATTTCAAGACAATATTAAAGGCTATATGATATGTTTCATTAAACATAAGAGCCAATCAAATATGACTGATTCACCTAAATATGAAGTAGGATTCGGACTCACCGATCAGTTATAAGCACAAGTCTCTCCTTTTCATTGTTCCAGTGATCAATTCTGTCGAAAACAGAAACGGTTCACAGAGCAGTTCATGCTCATGTCTCTTGCCTGATAATTAACATGATGATGGGATACTTACTCAGTTAGCAGCCAGACACTGAGCACCTCTCCATCCTCGGACGGAAGTGCCACAGTCCTGATGTCGCTCACAGCCTGCTCAATGGTACCTGGCTGAGATCAGCATCACACAACCGTAAATCATCTCAGCGTCCCATTCATCCTCCCTGTTATCTGCTACTGTAGTTTTGACAACATGCTGCCCTGCACTGATACCTAAGTCGGGCGGTCGCGTTTATTTAAAGGCACCTAAGGAGCGCACGAGAAGTGCAAGAGGTTTATATAAACACAAACGGGCCTAGGTGCCTATTTACGCAAGCTGGAATGGATGGAGCAACTTACTCTGAACACGAAGTAGTCCTTCACTTTCGCTTGCATCGTGGGGTTGTGCACATGAAAAGGAGTCAGCGTTTGTAACGGGGGGCAGCAGGCCACGGCGGCTGCGTGTCCGAGGCTTCGTCCGGCCTCCGGCGGCGTGAAGGCAACCTCGACCCCTTCCTCGGTTTCCGCAGGGTGGAGAACCGCAGCGCCCGGACTCTCCGGCTCCATTGCGTCGTTGAGTTGAAGCATAATGGAACAACCGCCTTTCCCGGAGCTTCCCGATAATGTGCACCGACTGTTAGATCTGAAAATTTCCTCCCGGGGATGCAGACTCACCCATTGCGCACGAATAATGTTTGGATTGTCGGGGTAACAAGGAAGTAGTTCCCTATTGCTTCACTTCCCCCTTTTAATTTCCTTCCTGTTAAAGGGACACAGTGTTTCTGAGCCTGCTAATTACCAATAACTCTCTCTCTCTCTATATATATGTGTGTGTGTGTGTGTGTGTGTGTGTGTGTATGTATATGTATATCATATATAATATGATATAAAATACGTATGATGACACTGATTATACTGATTTTATTAACCTGTTATTCTCCTGTATTCTCCTATTCCTGTAATTATAACGTCTCCATATTTAAATGCCACACAGTTATTGTTTTGTAATTATTAATCTTTTAAGATTTAATACATCCAGTAATATCCAGTAATTGTAGCATGCTGCTGCCTGTTATAATGTCACTGAAGATTCTATTCTTGTATGTTTTATACCATAATTAATAGCCACAGAAACTCAGTGGTTTTGCCATAATAATGTGGTGTATATTATGATTAGTTTGGCTCATAAGGTTATTCCTTTATTGACCACCTGACCAGGTAAGTGAGGGGAAAAAATTCCTCTTGCTTGACTTATCAGGCTTATCAGGCTTATCAGGCTTATCAGGCTTATCTTTGGGGTTTTCAGCCTGCATAATTTGCAGTGTAACCAGGCAAAAGAAGGAAGTAAGAAGAAGTTTCATAACTGATCTACCAATATGACCTTTGAAGAGTTTTGATGTAATAATATTTAAACTCACTGAACGCTGTATCAAGAATAATAAACTTCCTTTATACAACAGTTTAATGATAAAGCAGTACAACAACAGTACTTTCTTCTTCACCAGCTTATGATCCACATATTATCCAGAGCTACAACTGCATATGCACAACAATGATCCACAGTTGTACATATGGGATATTTAAAATCACTTTGTTTTTGCACTGTTAGAAATAATTAAATATTTAAAATAATTAAAAATATTCTGCATCCAGGAATACAAACTACACAGTCACTTCTCAAACCCATTGCTTTGAGAGATTGTATTTAACTTGATATTTAATTTGGGAAGTGATTTTGAGCTTTTACATCTTTTGATACTTATTTATTCATGTTCATTTTTGAGGCTGTCATATGCCGAATGCCACTAGTATTGAGAAGGTTAGACTTTAAATATCATTAAAAACAAACGATTTATCAAAATAAGAAATGTCCAACTACATACTGTATGTAATGTTAATGCTGACCATTATTTCATACTGAAACAGTGGCCTCTAGTGGAAACTCCAGGCAACTTTGAGCTGGCACTGCAGAGTTTACAAGTGTACAGTTTAAGGGGTAGTTGCACCACAATTTGGAACGATCTAATAAACCAGCATTTGCCTTTAAAAGAGACTCTTCAGAAGTCAAACGATAGTACTTTGTACCTAAATTGCAGTGTTGAGGGAAACTTGTCTGCCTGCTTACCATAGATTCATCAGTGTACATTTGTATTAGGCAATGTACACTAAGTTGTGATGGCTTAAAACAGTGACAGTATTTCTGATTGCAAGTGCAGTTTTGCTGCATCTGTACTCATTGGAGGGCTGTTTTTTTTTTTTTTTTTTAAAGTTTGGTTTTCTGTTGTCACACTTTTATGCCATCACGAACTCAATCAGCACAATCCCTCTGGTCCACATTAACTGGAAAGGTCAACGCATTTGACATATAATAGCTTTTTAAATCAGAACTTGTCTTTTAGAGACACTAGTTGAGGATGTAAACAGCGTCCAAGTGGATGTTTTTGTTTGTGCTGTTGCTTTTTATAATCCAGCCTTTATGACTATGCTTGGTTTATTGGTCTGTTATCTATTGAGGAAAAACAGAAAACTTTGTTAGCCATCTAATTTTGTTGGCATATCAAATTACAACCATTTAACAACCTGATGGGGACAATGTTTTGTTTACGACTGTAACTTATTTTTGTGTCAGATTTTTCAGTGTTTTTACACAAACACATATACAATACTGTACAAAAGTCACCAGCCACCCCTCATTTTATATTATGTTTTGCTTTTTTCAAAGTGGCCTTGAGCAATAGTTCTCCAGGCTTTCTGAAGGTTTTTCAAAGTTTTTCTGTGGACATTGGCTACTTTTTCACTCATCACTCATTTTCAGTCCAGTCCTTGTATCTGACCATTTTCAGAGGAATTTGTTTTTCAGTTTTGTGTCTACAAATAACAGACAACTTAGCAAAGAACCAGTTTTAGATTGTATCATTACACACTTTACTAACAGCCTGCTGCAAAAACACATAGATTATTCCCATTTCTTTATTTGAATCTATGAAAAATGCCAAAGATAACCCAGTGTGACAGTCATAAAAAAGTATTTTTTAACCAATGAGGTGATTCCCAAAGAGCTGTTTGCTGAAAACACGGCATATCTCGGCATGGTGTGCAGTGTGTCTGTCCATAAAAAATTTAAGGAAACTGGGCAAGTGGAGGACAAAAGAAGAAGTGGTAGGCCTAAAAAAACTATCTACAGCAGATGAACAGTATCTGAAAGTCATGTCCTTAGGAAATGGGGAAAGAAATCCAGCAAAGGTCTGAAACAGGACCTGAGAGATGCATCTGGCCCTGCAGTTCATTCATCTACTGTTTAATGAAGCCTCATTGGAAATGGTCTCAGTGGAAGAGTGGCTGTCAAGATGTCATTCTTAAGGAAGGGAAACGGGGAGAAAAGATGGCGGTATGCCAAATTACACAAGAACTGGACTGCAAAGGTCTTCTGGAGTGATGAATCTAAATTTGAACTTTTTGTTTTAAATATGTACAGAGGTGGTCAGGAGAGAGGTACCACAGTGAGTGTCTACAGCCATCTGCAAAACACGGTGGAGGCTCTGTCATGTTTTGGGGCTGCATTTCAGTCAGTGATGTTGGAGATCTTTGTCAAAATTGATAGAATTATGAATGCAGTCAAGATTTTCATCCACCATGCAATTCAATTCAATTCAATTTTATTTATATAGCGCCAAATCACAACAACAGTTGCCTCAAGGCGCTTTATATTTTAGCGTAAAGACCCTACAAAATAGACAGAAAACCCCAACAATCAGACGACCCCCTATGAGCAAGCACTTGGCAACAGTGGGAAGGAAAAACTCCCTTTTAACAGGAAGAAACCATCTGGAAAGCATCTGACTGGCAGTAGCTTCATTTTTCAACATAACAATGATCCCAAACTCACTGCCAATGCAGTAAAAACATACCTGGATAGAAAAACACACAATAGAACACTATCAGTTATGGATTGGCCTCCTCAGAGCCCGGACCTCAACATTATTGAAGCAGTGCGGGATCATCTTGATAGAGAATGGAACAAAAGGCAGCCAACATCCAAAGGAGAGCTTTGAATGTCCTTCAAGAAGTCTGCAGAACTATTCC